>CAUYUJ010010014.1:456625-481907 GCA_963575745.1 Prorocentrum cordatum
GGACAATCGTTCATTTTTGCTTCGTGGGGCCCTCTGGGGAGGCCTATTGGAGGTCTCTCGGGCCGTCTTGGAAGCATCTTAGGCCGTCTTGGGGCCATCGTGGGACACCTTGGGGCCATCTTGGGCGTCTTGGCCTCCTAAGACTTTCTTCGGAGTCTCTTCGTTCAATCTTGGAGGCCTCTCCTGCCGTTCTGGTCGCGCGGTGGCGTTACCATGAGAATCCTGGGGTGACCCGGAGCAGCCTGTATTTGAGGTTCAAGCACCCCTATTGGCTGTTTGGTGGCGCGGCGGAGCCCCGAAACAGGAGGCAGGAAACAGGACTGGAGAGACAAAAGGCCAAACGACAAATGACAACACATATCACATGACAGCAGAGCGCACACACCTTCGTAGCCTTGCGCCCCCGGAGGGGGCCGACAGAGCTTCACAACCGCCTCGGTAAAGCCCCAGACGCGAAAGGCATCCGCGCAGAAATGCTTTAAGAAGGCACGGAGGAACTCAGACGTGCACTTCTCCACCTCTCCAACACCATCTTGCAGCGCGAAGCCCCGCCGCCGGCAAGCTGAAAGAGCACAGTCATCACAGTCATACCCAAAGGTGGAGACCTCGCGCTTCCACAATTACCGTCCGATTTGCACGATACCGCTGTTGCACAAGTTGTTCAGCCGACTGCTATACAACAGACTACAGCCCACGCTTGACTCCCACCAGACTGACGACCAGGCGGGCTTCAGACCAGGTCATTCGACTACTGACAACCTTTGCACATTCCATGTGTTACGCGAGCGAGCAAACGAATGGGGTCAAATCCTGTGGGTCGCGGGGCCTCGGGGGGGCCTCGAGGGGCGCGCGAGGGCCTCGGGGCGCCTCGGGCGGGGCAGGGTGCGGGGCGGCGCCGCGCGCGCCCGAGTGGTGTCTCCTTGGGCAGCACTGAAGGCGCAGCGAGTCCAACCTGGATACGTTGCTCTACTCCAGCAGCTCTTTGAAGGACAGATTGCCACGGTGAAGACAGACGTCAGCAGCAGACCCGTCAACCTCTTGCGGGGCACGAAGCAGGGCGACCCACTAAGCTCCCTACTTTTCAGCGCGCTTCTCCAACCCATCCTTGGTCCGCTCGTCTCCGAATGGCAGCAAAAGAAGAAGGGAGTTGAATTGGGATTTCGCGAGCACCGCAACGCTAACCAACCTACGTCTCGCCGATGACGTGCTCTTGACCAGCCAAATTCTCCCGCGTCTGATCTCGATGCTCGACGACATTGCGCGTGCGGCAAAGTTACACGGGTTCGAATTGCACCCAATCAAAACCAACACATTCAGCTATCAGACGAGAAGGACCGCAAGGGCGAGCTCACGCACAGCACACGTCCAAGACATGAACCTAGAAGTCACCCCGTACGAGGGCAATCTCAAGTACTTCGGCCAATCGATCAGCTTCCACGAACCAGTGGACACGGATATTCAGCACCGTCTGCGAGTTGCATGGGCATCGTTTACTTCTCGCGAAGAAGAACTGACTAGCAAGCACCACCCACTGGATCACCGACTCCGCCTGTTCAACAGCGCAGTAACACCTACAGCAGTATACGGAGCAGAGACGTGGACATTCACGGAACCCCACGGTAGCACTTTCGACGGACACAACGACGGATGCTTCGCATGTTCATCAGAACGCCGAGACGACGCACGACAACACAAACTGACCATCACAGCAGTCCGCGACCACCAGACAACGAAGCACCAGACAACGAAGCACCAGACAACGACGCACCAAACAACGACCACTGCAACAACAGCACTAGCGACGACGCGGACAGCAACCCACCCCAGCGCGACACACCTGCCGAAGTTGACGTGCGCAGCGAAGACGGCGAAATCAGCACTACAACAGACCTGGAGGAACCCTGGGTAGAGTATATACAGCGAGCAACACGGCGTGCATAACACTTCAGGAAGCTCCGCCGCATCGACAACTGGGAGACGGTTCGCAAGCGAAAAGTATGGCGAATGGCTTCAAGAGTCGCAAACCACACCCAAACAAGTTGGACACAGCAAGTGTTGCAATGGCGACCAGACCCCGACCCATGGCAGCGAGGACAGATGCAGCACGGTCGTCAACACAAACGCTGGGTCGACGAAGTCAGCACTTGTCTACGCCAACGCAGACCAGACCTTCACCGACCGACCGCACATACCTGCGCGACAGGAGAACCAAACGACATTACATGTATTCAAACAGTACAGGACACCGAAACATGGACGGCGTTCGAGCACCACTACGTCGACCCCACACCAGCCGACACCCAGAACCGAAGCCAGTGACGCGAACGCCCAGCGAGACATCCCACGTCGACACCGACACCAAGGACTTTCTCCTCTTTCTTCCCCCTTCTTTTCTCCCCACAGACTGGCACGACCGACCCCGAGGACCATCCTCCGTCCTCTTTTTATGTTTTGCGCATTTGTCTCGCATTGCATGCTGTCCAGGCACGCCAGATCCCCGAGGCCACGGCCTCGCCCGCCCGGTTTTGAGTAGGCCCGGACGTTGTCCGCAACGTTGGTCGCATCGCATCGCGAATCGCATGTTTTATGATCGGGATCGTGGTCAGATCAGGCTCTGTCAGGGGGGGGGGACGAGGACGGGGATGAGAAGGAGGAGGAGGAGAAGGAGGAGGAGAAAGAAGAGGTAGAGGTGGCCGCAGGCGGCAGCGAGCCCGTGCATCAGGCGATCGGTAGGTCCACGTGCCCGCGTGGCTTGATGGGGTGAGGGGGGGCGGGGGCGCGGCACGAGGTGCAGCGACCGCCCGAGGCGAGCGGAAAGACGCCGACGGCCGTGCGCGCAGACGCCAACGCCGAGGAAACCAAGACCCAGGCCGGAGGCTCCAGTTTCGAGGCGGCGTGTTTGCCAGATGGGGCGTCTCGGAATTGCTGCGGCCCGGGCCGGGCGTGGGGGAGGCGGTGATCAACCAGGCGCAGCGCGGAGAAGGAGGAGGAGGAGGAGGAGGAGGAGGAGGAGGACTGCCGCCTAATTCACTGCGCTCCCAATGCGCCCAGGTCGTTTTTTGTTTTCTCTGACACTCGAGGTACGTGACATGTGCTGCACCTGGAGTTCGCTCCAAAAAATGGAGGCGAGCAGCAGGCAGGAGCAGGAGCGCGGGAGGGACGAGTATGCGGAGGGCGGGGGCGACCATAGACACGCGAAAGTCGATGTAGGTGACGGCGATGTGCGTTTCGGTATTGTAGGTGGGTGTGTCTCGTGGTTAATCCAAGTGTAGGGAAGCGTCGTTCGCGTTTTCCTATAATTCTCCGTGCCGTTCTCGCTCGATAGATTCGCGCATTTGAAATTTAGGAAAGTGTGACTCGCGATTTCCTAGAATTGTTGGGCGCGAGTTCGGCGTCGCAAAAACCAGGTTCACAACACCGCCGTTAACCAACATCGCCGTTGCGGGGGGGCTCGCAGGAGCGCGGCCCCGGCAGCGACCTCTCGCCGGATTCCACCGCCGTGCTGCGGCTTGCGGAGGGAATCAAGGCCAGGCGGCCGGGAGAGTTTGCCTGCGCGAGGGGGGGAGGGCCAGCCTGGGGACCGCGTGGCGCGCGCCGGGAGAAGCTGCGCCGTCGGCGCGTCCTCGCGGAAGGCCGGCGGAAGTGAAACGGCGGCGGCTCCGCCGGCAGATGTAGAAGCGAGACGCCATCATTGTTTGGTTCAGTTTGGGGGCGAAAGGTATGTAAAATATATGTTTCCTGCGGTGCCACGTTGAGGTAGAATCCTTCCAGCCGGCTGGGGGCAGGCGTCCCCGACGGCGGAACAGTTTATTGCATACCGTTCTTCGCCCGCTGATCCAGGGTGTCTGGGATCGGCCACGTAACGCTCGACGTTCGACCTTCCAGGCTCGAGTTTCGAGCGAGTTTCTTGCCTGTTTCGGCCTGCCCCTTGGGCCCTGAACGCATTGATCTGTTGATCCGGGACGAGGAGATGGCTGGTGGTGGTGAGGCGAGGTCCGGGGACCGATTTTGAACGGATTTTGGTCGGAGCCGGGGCGCTGACAGCGCCAGCCAGCAGTGATCCTCTTCTGACGGGCCCGGGTCTGGGAGCCACGCGGCGCGTTCCAGAAGGGGCCTCGCCTTCGGCGCGTCTCGCCGTCGGCGGAAGCCTGGCGGAAGCGGGCGGAAGTAAAACGAGGGCGGCTCCTCCAGCGGAAGGCGGTGGAAGTGCGAGTGAGACGTCCGGAGTCGGCCACGCGAGTCGGAGGAGAAACACGGACAGCCACCACCGAGAACCCATCAGTGGGGGGCCGGCCCTTCACCGATCGGTTCTCGGTGGCGGTGGTCCATGTGTCGCCGCGCCGCTTGTTCCGACACGCGGTCTTACGTGTTGGGGAGGGCGCTTCGGCCACCAGGGCAAACTCCGCCTCAGACGCAAGGCTTGCCGTGGGTTTGCCGTGGTGTCTGCGTTCCCCACTTGGGTGCGTCGAGAACAAACGCCGCGGCGACATGCTCATCCTCTCGGCGGCGAGCAAGGGGGGGAAGTGAGAAGGGGCGGGCCTTCTCAGAAGGCTCGGAAGCCAGATTGGCCTTCTGATAGGTTGTGTTGTTTGTTTTTCTCTTTCTGAGCCTCCCCCGAAGACACAGAACACCTCTCAGGAGGCACGAGAGCTTCTGAGAGGTCCCGCCGCCTTCTGAGAAGTTCTTCTTCTCACTTCCCCCCTCGCTCGCCGCCGATCTTCTGCACGATGCAGATGACGATGACGAAGACGATGACGATGACGATGATGATGATGATGATGATGATGATGATGATGATGATGATGATGATGATGATGATGATGATGATGATGATTATGGTAATGGTGATGATGATGATGATGATGATGATGATGATGATGCTGATGACGACGATGATGATGCTGATGATGATGCTGATGATGTTGATGATGCTGATGATGGTGATGGTGATGGTGATGGTGATGGTGATGATGATGATGATGATGATGATGATGATGATGATGATGATGATGATGATGATGATGATGATGAAGATGATGATGATGGTAGTGCGGGCACAGTAATGATTTAGCTGTTGCGCAGTTGTGTCGTTTACGATCGTTCACCTCTTGCCATTAAGGGTCAAGCTGTTCAGGAGCGGCCCGTCCGATGGTCCCGCGCGTCGGCGCCGGCGCGGCCTGGGCGGTGCTGGTGCTGGAGCTGGCGCAGGTCGCGAGGGACCTGCGGGCGCCGGCGGCTCCACCCTCGCCCCCGCCCCCCGCCGCCTCCGCCGCCTCCGCCGGCGGCTTCGGCGGACAGCGGCCCGAAGGGGTCGCCAGCGTGGGCGCTTGCCCGCTGCGAGGCGGCGCTCGCGGCCTGCGAGAGCTGCCCCGCCACAGGCGGGCCCGAGCCCGTGGAGGGACTGGGGCCCTGGCGGCCAGTGATCGCGCTGCTGGCGACGCAGCTGGCACAGGCGGTCGCGGCCGGGTGCTGGCGTCGTCAACCACGGGCGACCGCGGCGACTGCGGGCGCGCGCGACTGGGATGCCGCCGCGCCCGTGTCCGTCACGACGGCTGCCCCTGCGAGGCGCGGTGGCGGGGTGTTTGCGTGAGGCTCGACTGGGCGAGAGGGTCCGCGTCGCCTATGTGGATGACGACGTGGACCACGAGCGCATGCTCGTCTGGCCGGTGTCGGAGGCGCTGTGGTACGTAATGTCGCCAGATCGGGATGTTTGGGTTGAGGACCTGACAGCGGCGGATCACGCCACGGGACCCTGCCGCTGCTGGCCGCTCGCGGGTGGTGTTCAGCGCACGGCGCCGCAGCGATTGCACGGCTTTAAGGAGCTGCCCGACGCCGATGGGCTGGGCGCGCAGATGACCGAGTGCCGTCGCACCGCGTCGCTGGAGCTGGGCTTCGTGGAGAGGCCGCTTCCGACCGAGGCCGAGGTCGGCGGGGCCTTCCACGTGCTGGACTGCAGGGCCGGTGGGGTTAGCGGGACGCTCGCGCCTCGGGTTCGCGGGGTCTGGATGCTGTGCGAACCGCTGGGCCGGGCGAAGATCGGCCAGGTGATCGAGCTGACAGAGCTGGATCACGCCTGGGGCGATCAGGCGCTGATTAAGGGCTCGGATGGGCACGGCCGCGCGAGGCTTGTGGACCCGAGCGACGTGGGGGCGCTTGCAGAGGGGCGGCGCCAGCTGCTGCGAGACGCGCTGGAGCTACAAGCGATCGCGGCCGCCGGGGCCGGCGAGGCCGCGTCCTGGCGTAGCGATCGGGCGCCGGCGCTGCTGGCTTCGTCGCGCGCGGCGCCCTCCAAGGCCTGAGGCAGTGGCGCAGGGGGCTCGGCCGGTGGATGCAGAGGCTTGCCTGACGGCCGCGGTGCCGAGGCGATTGCGGCGATTGAGGACGCGCGGACTCAGTGGATCGACGTGGGCGCGCACGGGGGGCGCGTCCAGACGCGGAGGGATGTCGCCCGCGAGTCGTCGACCGAGGAGTGCGACGACACGCCGCTCGAGGGCCCGCGCGCGGCGTTGCACTTGCTTAAGCGCATGGGGCAGTTCGGGGTTAACCCGAAGAGCTGGCTTGAGAAGTGGTGCTTGGAGCGCCGCGTCGGGAAGTCGGACCGCCCCTTACATGGGCTGGAGACGCTCGGGGAGGCGCTGATGATCGGCGGAAGTTTTGAGCAGCTCAACATGCCTTCGCTGGTCAGCTTCGAGAAGATCTGTCGGCGGGCGCAGCTCATCATCGACGCGCGCGCCGAGCCCGGCACGGCCCCCTTGTGGCGGATGGCCCGCTACTTCAACGGGGTGGCCACGCTGGCCGACGCGGTGGGCCCAGCGCCGCGCATTTGCGGGGCGCGCCGGGCGAAGGGGGAGAGAACGAGGCGAGCTCCACCCGCGCTCGGGCGCCGACGACCGGCTTCTCCACGGGCGGCCGCGAAGAGGGGCAGGCTGGGGATCTGAAGGGGGCGCCCGAGGGGCGCGGCCGCGCGCGCGGCCGTGGAGGCCGCGGTCGGGGGGCCGACGCACCGGCGGAGGCCCAATGAGCAGCGACCCGGGCGGGGGGGGCAGCCCGACCCCTCGCCCGCAGCACGCGGGGCGCGGAGGCTTCTGGCCCTCCAGCGGCTCGCGGGGCATTTTCCCCTTGCTGCGTCGGCCGCTCCCACGCCATGCTGGCGGCGCCGTGGGCCGAGGGCCGCAAGGGCTTCAAGGCGAGGCTCTCGCGGCCCTGGACTGGCTCGCTGGATGCGACTTCCACACAGGCGAGGCCATCGCGAACGGCGTGCCAGCGCGCGGGCCGCGGCCGCCCGCGCCGAGGGACTCCTGCACGGGATGCAGCCGGCGCCAGATGACGAACCCATCCCGTCGCCGCAGGATGCCTTTCGCGAGCTTTTGCAAGGTCGGGCCGTCTACGACTTCGAGCGCGCGGGCAGAACGCTCGCCCCCTACCGACGTGACGCGGTGTCGCTACCTGAGAGCGTGGCGGGTCGTCGTCTCTTCTCGGGGCTCAGCGACGCGCGCTGGCGATCTGCGGACAGCGAGGGCCGGCGAATGCTTCGACGGGCGGAAGATAGACTTCAGTTAATGCATGACGACCCTAACAAGCCTTACGTGGATGCTGGGCTGGGCCGCAGCCGACGGCGCCGCGCAGACTTCATCGTGGGCCCCCGGGCTCGAGGGGCGCTGCGCCTCGGCTGGCCCTGCCCCGAGGAGACAGGGGCGTTCTTCGTTTGGAAGAAAAGTCGGGTGCAGACGCGAATGGCGCTTGACTGCAGGAAGACCAATCAGCGGTTTAACGAGGCGCCGCGCGTCGAGCTGCCGACGGCCGAAGGGGCAATCGGGGATCGGGGCGAGGACTTCGAGGACGGCGCGTTGCCAATTTACATGGGCGTAGCGGACGTGAAGGGCTCGTTCCACCAGCTGATCATGCCAGAGCGGTTAACGCGGCATTTTGGATTACCGGCCGGAGGGCCGAATATATCGGCGCGGCGGGAGAGACGATCGATGGGGGGCCCGCCCACAAGGGCGACATGGTCGTGCCCGTGGCGCGCGCGCTACCAATGGGGTTCACTTGGGGCCTGTTCTTCTGCCAGCGCATCGGTGAGGAGCTGCGTCGCCAGGTCCACGCGCTGCGCGGCTACCAGCCGCCGAGGGGCCGCGGCGCCCCTGCGGTGCTTATTGTCAGCAATGGCGCGCACCAGCTTCGGCACTAGGTGTGCGTCGACAACCTTGGGGTGATGGGCGACCGTCGACAGGCCGTCGAGCTGGCCTAGGCGGAGATGGCGAAGATCTTCGAGAGCTTCGACCTGCCAGTGCACGGCGAAGAGGTCCGCAGCACTGCGCCGAGGCGCTCGGAGTGACCTTGGACGGAGAGAGCCAGCGGACAGCGCTGACGACGCGTCGCTACTGGCGGTTGCATTCTGCGCTTCGACGCCTCCTGTACCGTGGCCGAGCCAATGGGGCCATGGTGGAGGTTATCTTGGGCCACTGCGCCTTCTGTGGCCTGGTGCGTCGGCCGACGCTATCGTGCTTTCACTCGGTGTACAAACTCATCTTGGTTAATTACGCGGTGCAGCAGCCGCTCTGGGGCTCCGCGGTGCAGGAGCTGCGGGCGTTCCTGTGGATGATGCCCTTCTCATCCTCCGATTGGTGGCCAAAGTGGAACCCGATCGTCGGCGCTAGCGACGCCTCGGAGTGTTGATTCGGTACCTCCGCAAGCTATTGGAGCGATGGGGAGGCGAAGGCCGCGGGGCGCGCCCGCGAGAGGAACCGCTTTCGCGATGTCCGCGCGGCGCGTGCACGGGGGCATGCCCTAACGGCAGCGGGGCTGCGGGAGCTCACGGGGCTGCCGCCGGCCGAGGAGTTCGAGCTGCCCGTCGACGACTTCGACGGCCCGGGCTCAGCCAGGGCGCTGGGCGAGCACGACGCCGATCCGAGCTTCCCCGGGATCGCCGAGAGCCGCCTGTCTCACAGTCGCTGGGTGCCTCGGTTTTGGGGCGCGTGGAACTGGGATCAACCTATTTTGATCCTTGAGGCCCGAGCGCTGGCAATGTCACCACGGAGGGTTGCGCTGAGTTCATTCGGAAAAGATGTGCGCCAGCTTCTCCTTGTTGACAACGTGAGCGTTTGTTTGAGTTTCGACCGATTCAGAAGCAGAGACTTTCGGTTGTTGAGCCACATCCGTGCGTTTGCCGCGTGCTGCCTCGCCCATCACTGCGCGTTGGGTTCCCGGTGAGCTCGACAATTCGGATGAGCCCAGTCGAATCTGCGATGCCTTTCCCAGTGCTTCTAATTTGCTTACCCGCCATCTGGAGGAGGGCCGACTTTCTTTCTCGGGCCCTGGGTCGGGGGTTAGCAGCACATCCTGGCAAGGGGGGAAGATTTGCAAGTGCGTTGAGTAGCAGCCATGACCACTCGCGACCCGAGAGCAAAGAGGCACATCTGGGTCCATCTCGCCGCTTCGCAAACAGTTTGTATCAGACTTCGGCCATGCGCGATAGTCTTGATGGCTGGGGCGCCGCCTTGCACCCTTGCGGGTCGCCGGCGAGTTCTGGCCCCTGCCGCCCCTCCGGTGACGAGGTAGCCCGGGCGGGCGCGAGTGCCGGCGCCGGCCGCGAGCAGGCCGGTAGCGCAGCCGGCGGCCGAGAGGCCGTCGGAGCGGCAGCGGGCGCTGGCGCCGACTCGCTCGCACATGGACGCCGCGCAGCAGGCGGTAGTGGAGTGCGACCAGCTGGAGAACACCGGCGCCGCGGCCGAAAAAGACGCTGGGCGACCGACCCGAGCCACCGCGACCTCGAGTGGGACATCCGAGAACGCGGGCGCGGCCGAGGCAGGCCGCGACCGCGTGCTGGAGCGCCGACAGAAGCATCGCTGGTCGAGATGCCTTTCGGAGTGCTTGGCCTCGCGCGACACGCGGAGCACCCTCCTGGAGGGCCGCGCGGTGACAGCGCGAGTGCAGCTCGACTGCCCCACGGAAGTGGCCGCATTCGCTCAGAGGCTGGGCGCGGAGGTAAGGCAGCTCGACGATTTCGACGCCAGCAACCTCGACGAAAAGCTCGCCAGCTACTTCGAAGCGTTGTACTTTCGGGGGCAGCAGCCGAGCAAGGGGATGAAGACCATCGCCAGGCTGATGCATCTTTTGCCTGCCTACAGCAGGTTCGGGGGCCGCAAGCTGCCCCGCCCCCGGAGGAGCCGGCGCGGTTGGCGCCGCCTCTGCACGCCGCGATCGCGGAGGCCGGAGCCGCTAAGCATCTGGCGCGCGCTGTGTAGTTGCTTGGTGCTGCTGGGGCAGCCACAGATGGCGCTGTTCGTGATGATCAGCCTGTCTACCTACTTGCGGCCTGCGCAGCTGCTGGGACTGATGCCCGAGTATATCCAGCGGCCTCGCAGGCAGGGAAATCGGCGCCGGACGTTGCTGAACATTCCCGAATAAGAGCTGCATGGCATCGCCCGAGAAAGACCGGCGAGCACGACCTGTTGGCAATGTAGTTGAAGTGGTTCGAGCGGCGCAGCCCGCTACTAGAGAAGCTGCGACGACGCGAGCTTTCAACTACAGCAGTATGCGACAAAGTTCCGAGAGGCCGCGATGATCCTGGGCCTCAAGGAGCTGTCGCCGTACCAGACGCGCCACTCGGGGGCCAGCGTCAATCGGGCGTCGAACGAGCGAAGCCTGGCAGATGTCAAGCGGCGCGGAGGGTGGCGAACGGACAAGCCCATAGTGCGCTACGAGAAAGCCGCCCGACGGAGCCACTCCGCGTCGCTCCGCCCCCAGTGGCTGCTCAGCCGCGAAGTCGACTGCGAGAAGCAGCTCGAGGGCATCTTGATCCACGGGCGGACCGTGCCGGTGCCCAGGGGCCGTGGGGGCATTTTGTTCGCGAGGGCCGCTGCTTCGCAGATGTTTTCTGCGGGGAGGGCGGCTGTGGGCGGGCGGCCGAGTTGAGCAGGTTTCCAGCGCGATACTTCGAGCTTGTGAATGGCGCCAAGGGAGAGGCATTGCGGCCACAGGTGATGAGGGGCATTTTCGGCGACATACAGGCTGGGGAAGTGCTCTGAGCCATGATCGGGCCCACTTGCACGACGTTCAGTATTGCGAGGCACCGCGGCCAGACGTCGAGGACCGCAGAGCGGCCGATGGGCGTTCCACATTGGCGCGAACAACAGCAACAGCCAGCAGGTTGATTTGGGAAACATGTTCATGAGAGCCGCCGTTTCGGACCGCCCGTGAGTGTCAGAAGTCACATGTGCCGCGGATTAAAGTAAACCCGCACTACTCTTATTCCCAGCCATCGTGTGGTGTTGGGTCCTCTTTTTGAAGAGACGGTCCCCGCGTTCCTCCTTCCTCCTCCTTCCTCCCCTTCTCTCATCATCATCGCCATCGTCCTCATCGTCGCCATCATCATCATCAACACCAGCATCATCAACAGCATCACACGTTTCGTTGCCCCATAGGGAGCTCCACCGAAGGTCCCCGTGGCACAGTCCGCATGCGTCCCCGCCACTCATTTCGTCACACCCCTAAAACGTTTCGTGGCCCCATAGAAGCTCCGCCGAAGGTCCCAGTGGCACAGTCCGCATGCGTCTCCCTCGCCCAGTACAGCGCTTCGTGGCCCCATATGGGGCTCCGCCGAAGGTCCCCGCGGCACAGTCCGCATGCGCCTCCCTCGCCCAGCACAGCGTTTCGTGGCCCCATATGGAGCCCCACCGAAGGTCCCCGTGGCGCAGCCCGCATGCGTCACCCCCACCCAGTACACCGCTTCGTGGCCCCATATGGGGCTCCGCCGAAGGTCCTCGCGGCGCAGTCCGCATGCGCCCCCCTCGCCCAGCGCGGCGCTTCGTTGACCCATAAGGGGCTCAGCCGAAGGTCTTCGCGGCGCAGTCCGCATGCGTCTCTCCCAACCAGTACAGCGTTTCGTTGCCCCATAAGGGGCTCAGCCGAATGTCCCCGTGGCGCAGTCCGCATGCGTCCCCCCCGCCCAGCACAGCGCTTCGTGGCCCCATATGGGGCTCCGCCGAAGGCCCCCGTGGCGCAGTCCGCATGCGTCGCCCCCACCCAGCAAAGCGTTTCGTGGCCCCATATGGAGCTCCGCCGAAGGTCCCAGTGGCGCGGTCCGCACGCGTCCCCGCCGTTCATTTCGGCACACCCCTCGCGCGCTTCGTGGCCCCATAGGAGCTCCGCCGAAAGGCCCCGTGGCACAGTCCGCACGCGTTCCCGCCATTAATTTCGGCGCACCCCATCACGCGCTACGTGGCCCCATAGGAGCTCCGCCGAAGGTCCCAGTGTCACAGTCCGCATGCGTCCCCGACGTTCATTTCGGCACACCCCTCACACGCTTCGTGGCCCCATAGGAGCTCTGCCGACGATTCCAGTGGCACAGTCTGCATGCGTCCCCGCCATTCATTTCGGCCCGCCCCTCACACGCTTCGCGGCCCCATAAGGGGCCGCGAGAGGCCACCGCCATTCATGTCGGCCCACCCCTCGCACGTTTCGTAGCCCCACAGGAGCTCCGCCGAGGGTCCCAGTGGTTCAGTCCGCACGCGTTCCCGCCGTTCATTTCGGTGCACCCCTTCACGCGCTTCGTGGCCCCATAGGAGCTCCGCCGAAGGTCCCCGTGGCGCAGTTCGCACGCGTCCCCGCCATTCATTTCGGCCCACCCCTCACACGCTTCGTGGCCCCATAGGAGCTCCGCCGAAGGTCCCAGTGGCACAGTCCGCATGCGTCCCCGCTATTCATTTCGGCCCACCCCCCACACGCTTCGTGGCCTCATAGGAGATCCGCCGAAGGTCCCAGTGGCTCAGTCCGCATGCGCCCCCGCCATTCATGTCGGCACACCCCTCGCACGTTTCGTGGCCCCAGGAGCTCCGCCGAAGGTCCCAGTGGCGCAGTCCGCATGCGTCCCCGACATTCATTTCGGCACGCCCCTCACACGCTTCGTGGCCCCACAGGGAACTCAACCGAAGGCCCCCGCGGCGCAGTCCGCATGCGTCGCCCTCGCCCAGCGCAGCGCTTCATGGCCCCATATATATGGAGCCCCACCGAAGGTCTCCGTGGCGCAGTCTGCATGCGTCTCCCTCACCCAGTTTTCGGCCGGACCTGCTGGGCGCGAGCAGTCCACAGCCAGACCTTCTCTCGGCCCCGTGGACTCTCGCCCTGGGCCGTCGCCTTTCCAGCGCGCTGCCCCTTCGGCCGACGTCGCCCAGGCGTGATCCTGGACTGCGGCCGCCACGAAGTGGGGAACGGCAAGAAGGGGGGCGACGACTGGTGGCTGGAGCTCGAAGCGCTGCTCTCGCGCGCCACGCGCCACGAGGACCTCCTGCTCATGCGGGCGCCGCGCATCGAGTTCTTCCTGGCAGGGCCGCCAGAGGGCTTGCGGAAGCAGCTGGGGCAGTTTGCTGCGCGCTCGACGCGGCGCAGGAGGGAGGCGACGGCCCTCGCCAGGGAGCTGGGCTTCACCGAGTTTATCCGCGAGGCTTGATCTGAGGAGCGGCCCGCCCGAGCCTCGCCGTCTCTCGACGGTCGGACGAATTGTTCGGCCTCGCGCCGCGGACGACCCGCGCGCGTCGCCGGGGCCCTCTTGGGGCGACCAGCGCGCGTCGCAGGAACTCCGTGCTGCGTTCTGCCCAGCGCCTCGCTTGCCCGTCGTCGCTCTGCCCAGCGGCGAGAGCCTTGCCCGCTATCCGCCAGCCAGCTAGCTCTCTTTGCCCCGCGCAGCGGACGACCCGCGCGCGTCGCTGGGGCCCTTCCGGGGCGACCAGCGCGCGTAGCAGGGGCTCCGCGCTGCGTTCTGTCCAGCGCCTCGCTCGCCCGTCGCCGCTCTGCCAAGCGGCAAGAGCCTTGCCCGCTATCCGCCAGTCAGCTAGCTCTCTTTGTTCCGTGCAGCGGACGACCCACGCGCGTCGCGGGGGCCCCTCCGGGGCGACCTGCGCGCGTCGCAGGGACTCCGCGCTGCGCTGCGCCCGCAGCCTTGGACTTTTGAGTGCGCGGGCAAAGAGGGAACAAAAGAAGGGGAGGAAGCGGGCGCGATCCTCGCGGGGGGGCGCGCCGACATTGGCGTCGCGGCGCGCGGGCGATGCCGTCGGGGAGTCCCGGGGAAGCTCCTTGCGGCGGCCACGCACAGCGCCGCGAGTACTCAGAGGCAGTAGTTTTCAAACTATTGACATTCATATCCAATTACACCATGCTTTGTCATACTCGCACTCGTGCACGAGACTCGCTCGCACGCAGATCATTCACAGTCAGACGCACTCGCGCTCAGTTTCGCCCGCGCTCAGTCTCCCTGCGTACTCAGATCAATCGTTGTCCTTCGCGTTGTGTACCACGCCACTAATTTCGGCACACCCCTAGCACGGTTCGTTGCCTCATAGGGACCACCACCGACAAGGTGGATCACAATTGCGGTACTCACACCTGCATATGGTTGGGTCCTTCGTCAGGGTAATGTTTTTAAGACGCCCGCTGTCTTGGGGCTCGAGTGGCCCGAAGGTTTTCCAGACTGTGTCAGATTTTCGTCCGTTTGGGACCAGGTGGAGGAAGACCACCAGGTTTTTTTGCTGGCAGGTAGATGAGCTCGGTCTCCAGCGTTTATGCCGTCGCTGTCGGGGTCGCGGGGGTTGTTCGCGAAGTGGGAAAGCTTACTTTACCCCCGAGGGGCATGCCCCCGCGGGGATCAACTGGACCCGCATCGCACAAACGTGCCCGCCTTCACTGTGCCGGGCGCGAGTACATGCATGTTCCTTCAGCCCAGACCAGGGCCACGTGGCCCCCGTATGCTTTCCCTAGCATAAAAGAACATCAGTTTGTGGGATGCTTTGGGAGTCCGCTTTCGAGCAATGCATTTATTATTCTAGTCTGCCGCCCGTTTCGTCCGCTTCGAGCTGCTGTAGCGTTCTTATAAGATGATATGTTGCCGTTTCTACAAAACAAGCGAAATTATGATAATGCGGGCCCAGTAATGATCTAGCTGTTGCACAGTTGTGTCGTTTACGATCCTTGACCTCTTGCCATTAAGGGTCAAGCTGCTCCTCTCCCCCCCAAGCCCAGGAGTCAGGCTTCAAGCCATTGATGTATTATGTTAGTCTGTCGCCCGGTTCGTCCGCTTCAAGCTGCCGCAGTGTTCTTATATGACCGATCGCCGTTTCTTACAAAAACCAACGATATCACGATGATAATGATGATGAGGATGCTGATGATATTGGTGATACACATGATGATGGTGGTGATGATGATGGTGGTGTCGGTGTTGGTGTTGCTGTTGGTGTTGATGTAGGTGTTAGTGTTTGTGTGGGTAATGAGGATTCGGATGAGGATGAGCATGAGGATGCTGATAAGAATGTTGATTATGGTGATACTGGTGATGGTGATGATGCTGACGATGATGAAAACGATGGCGACGATGAGATTGAGGTTGAGGATGAGGATGCTGAGAATGATGATATAGCTGCTGATGATGATAAGGATGATGCGGATGAGGAGGATGAGGATGATGATGAGGGTAAGGATCATGATGAGGATGAGGATGAGGATGAGGATGTTGGTCGGGATGAGGATGATGATGCTGATGATGATGAGGATGAGGATGTTGGTGGGGATGAGGATGAGGTTGCTGATGATAATGCTTATGGTGATGTTGCTGACGATGCTCATGATGCTGATGATGATGGTGATGATACGATGATGGTGCGGGTGATGATGAGGATGAGGATGAGGATAAAAGAATTAGAATGGGGCCGGGGATGATGGAGAGGATGATGATGAGGATGATGATGAGGATGAGGATGACGTTGAGGATGATGATGCGGATGATGCTGATAATGACGATGTCGATGATGATGATGAGGATGAGGATGAGGATGCGGATGCTAATGATGATGACAATAAGGATGAGGATGCAGCCTAGGAGGGGATGAGGTTGAGGATGATGCTGCCGATGATGATGATGATGGTGAGGATGAGGATGAGGATGAAGACGAGGGGGATGCTGATGAAGATGCTGATGATGCTGGCGATGTTCATGCTGCTGATGATGATGATGATGCTGATGATGCTGACGATGCTCATGCTGCAGATGATGATGGTGATGATGATGACGGTGCTTGTGATGATGAGGATGATGAGGCGGAGACGGATGATGAGGGTGAGGATGATGATGAAGATTATGATGAGGATTTGGATGATGGAGATGATAAGGATGAGGATGGGGATGAAGCTGAGCATGACGATGGGGATGTTGATGATGATGCTGATGACGATGCTGATGAGGATGAGGATGAGGATGAGGATAATTATGTGGATAACGGTGACGTTGGGGATGGTGATGAGGATGATGGTGACGATGATGATGAGGGTGATAATGAAAGCGATGGTAATGATGAGGATGATGGGGATGATGATGCGGATATTGAGGGCGAGTATGGATGGGGACGCGGACGAGGATGATGACGATGGTGAGGATGGGAAGGAGGATGAGGATGAGGATGAGGATGAGGATGATGATGAGGATGAGGATGATGTTGAGACTGATGATGCTGTTGATCATGCTGATGCTGATTGTGAGGATGAGGACGATGATGATATTGATGGAGGTGATGATGTTGATGACGAGGGCAATGAGGAGGAGGACGAGGATGATAATGATGAGGATGATGATGCGGATGAGGATAAGGATGCGGATGAGGATGATGATGCTGATGTTGATGCTGACGTTGATGATGCGGCTGATGACGATGATGACGCTGATTGTGAGGATGTATGATTGTGAAGGTGAGGATGATGAGGAGGGCGATGACGGCAGTGAGGATGAGGATGAGAATGTTGATCATGTTGCTTCTGGTGGTGATAATGATGGTGAGGATGAGGATGAGGATGAGGACGATGATGTTGACGATGATGATGATGATGATGATGATGATGATGATGATGATGGTGATGATGATGGTGATGATGATGGTGATGCTGGGGATGGTGATGGTGATGGTGATGATGATACCGAGGATGATGATGATGATGATGATGATGATGATGATGATGATGATGATGAGGATGCTGATGATGAGGACGAGGATAGGGATGAGGATGAGGGTGATGGTGAGGATGATGATGATGAAAATGTGGATGACGCTGATTATGAGGATGAGGATGATGACGATGATGGCGATGCGGATGTTGAGAAGCATCATGATGACCGATGATGTTGCTGATGATGATGCTGATGATGATAGTGCTGATGATGATGCTGAGGATGATGGTGAGGATGATGGTGAGGATGAGGATGAGGATGAGGACGAGTATGAGGATTATGCTGATGCTCATGCTGATGATGATTATGAGGATGCTTATGATGATGGTGCTGATGATGAGGAGGAGGAGGTTGATGCTATTTTTTGATGATGCGGATGATGAGGATAATGATGAGGATGATGATGATGCTCTTGATGATGATGATGCTGCTGCTGATGATGATGATGGTCACCATGATGCTGATGGGTATGATAGAGACGATGAGAATGACGATGAGGATGCCGATGAGGATGAGGATGAGGATTTGGAGTGGGGATGAGGGTGAGGATGATGATGATGATGCTGCTGACAATGAGGACGATGAGGATGCTTGTGGGGATGAGGATGATGATGAGAATTTGGATGATGATGAGGATGAGCATGATGATGAGGATGAGGGTGAGGGTGAGGATGATGATGAGGCTTCATGTTGAGGGATCAGGATGAGGATGAGGATGTGGATGAGGATGAGGGTGAGGATGATGCTGATTCTGACGCTGAGGCTGATGATGATGAGGAGGAGGAGGAGGATGAGGATGATGATAAGTTTGATGAAGAGGAGGAGGAGAAGGAGGATGAGGATTATGGTGAGGATGAGGATTCTCCTCTGCATGAGGCCGTGCCTCTGGGGCGAGGAGGCGGCCTTGGAGGTTCCCGTCGGTCGTTGAAGGTACTTAGTTCTGGACTCCCAGATTCCAATCTATTTTCGCCGCCTTCCTACCTCAAGAGTCTAGCGGTTTTCCCTCTTCCCTCCTCTTCGGGGGGCGGGCGGAAACCCAATCTACTTCCGACGCTTTCCTACTTCATGGTTCTACTTCCTTCTTCCGACCGACGGGTAGGGGATCGACTACATAGTTTATCTCCTCCAAACTTGGTTGGTCCGCCGAGTCTACCACACCAAGAATCGAATGCTCCGTAGATCTGCGGAGCATTCTACAAAACCTCTAAGGGTCTCTACTTTCAGCCCCCCCCAACCCCCTATCCTGTTTCTTTCGGCGGGGAGACTCGCCCCTCGTCCTCCTGCTCCTCCTCCTCCTTCTCATCGTCGTAGTCGTAGTCGTAGTCGTAGTCGTAATCGTAGTAGTAGTCGTGGTCGCTAACTACCCGTAGTCGTCGCGGTCGTAGTCGTACTCGCAGTCGTAGTCGTCGTCGTTGTCGTCGTCGTCTTCGTCGTGGTCGTTTTTGTGCGGCGGATGCCGCAGAGAATCAAGATTTTCCACTATTGGTAGGACCCCCTGTCCGTCAATAAGGTCGCCGAACAGATGATTAGTTTCCATCCATGTGGGGGGTCTAAAGACTTATCGCAGTTATTTCTCGCAACCTCGACGAGAAAAGCAATTTTGGGGCAAATCGATTCTGTAGTCGACCCCCTACTGGAGATTCCTGGGCTTCGGGAGGCGGCCATGGGCATGGATGTATCCGGGAATCCCCGGCGCCCAACCGCAACCTGGCGGTCCCAGGACACGGCTTCCTAGGCGGAGGGTATGGGCACGTCCCCGCCTGGCAGGGTCAGCGCGTCCCCACGGGCGCCCTCGAGGGTGCGAAGTGCTTCGCGGTTCGCGGTTCGGTTTCGATTCTTCCTCATCCTCCTCTCCTCCCCTGGGGGGCGGCGCGAGAGCGCGAAGTTATTCGCGCTTCACGCAGCGCGAAGCGCGAACTTAGGATCCCTTGGTCCCCGAGGGGGCCGAGTCGGGCTCGCACGAGCCCGTCGCGGGCCAGGGCTGTTCCTGTGCCATTCGGGGGGCCCGGGCTTCTTGGACCGGCCTGTTCCACCACACGCAGCCAGCCGGCAGGGAGTCGGATGGCCTCCTAGGGCACGCGTCGGAGGAGGGCCATATAACAATGATTAGGTTCGTATCGTGTCGACGCGGCGGCGACCCCGTCGCGGCCGTTCAAGATTGATCGCCGCCAGTGGTTCAGAATTGGCTAACATTTAACAATCTGGCGACCGAGAAGCTGCCGATCCTTCCAGGTTGAACAACCTTCGCGGTCTCAGAGACCAGCGCCGAGGTCGTCACGACACGAACCCGTCGTACCCAGGTACACCTCGTTCCCCCCTCCCCCGTCTTCAGGAGGGAGGGGAACAATCGCAGGAGTAGCGGCGGGGGAGGATTGACCTGTACAAATATTCGACTCGCAACGCCGACGTCGGCGTCGGCGCCGTGTTGGAAGGCCACCTTTTGTGGAACAAGTATCGACACAAACAAAGGTTAGCCTCCGAGGCCCCGCGCGCATTTCGTGGTCGGCGCTGGAGCCTCCCCTTTGGTCGCGAAGCCTTTGGTGCGCTTCGTGCGCCAGCGGGGGTGGGGCGTTCCAGCGCCGACCGAACAGATCGGCGAGGACCTCCCAATTTTCACGCTTATGCCTGTATGGACCTAGGGCATCGTGTGTTCTACGCACTTCTCTCCTCCTGTAACGCAGTCCGTTTCGCACTTCGTCGGCTGCGCGAGTGGGTGCCGTGTCGTGTGCCGTGTCGGTTTGTGGTGGTGGTGTTTAAGTGTTAAACAATGGATGAGCGACGGGAGAAAACGGGGTCGTCTTCGCCGAGATCGTCGCGTAAGCTGCCCGCGTAAGGTTGCGCGTGAGCGCCCTTGTTTCCGATGGGGCGTGCCGCGCCGGCGCCCCGCGCAAGCTGCGGCGTGAGGTCGTTGTGCCATCTCGCGTAAGACGCGTTACTCAGTACCGTTTGCCCGATCCCGATCCCCGTCTCCATCCCCATTCCGATCCGCGCCGTCCCACCACCCCAGCTGGGGCTACCGCCCCTCGAAACCCGAAGGGAGCAGCCCATTATCCCCATCTGGGGGGGTACCGCGGCGGGTGGGGCCCAGGCCACGCTGGTGGGCACGGGGGGCGGTCCAGCGATGCTCAGCTCTTTTCCGTTACTTTCAGGTGTCTTCTAGCAGCCGCCGCGGTGGCACATCGGGCCTGGGCACCTGCTGCACCCCCTTCCCCCCCGTCCATCCCGGAACGACCGTCCGCCCCCCCCCCCCCAGCCTCGTCGCGCCGCCCCGCCGAGAGGAGGAGATGATGATCGTGATGCTCGACGTCTTGCAGGTGGCCGCGCACGCGCCAGCGCCTCGGGCCGAGGAGCTCGAATGAGGAAGAGGTACCCTCGTCTTCGCTTTTGTGGGGCCGCCCAGGTTGGAAACTGGAGCATGTCCATTACCAGCGGTGGGCTAGTATTCAATATCTAGACTTTTTGATGGTCGGGGACGACGTCGGGGTGGTGTGGTGTACACTCGCCAACCAAGCTTGCCGAAGGAGTTCTTACTTGTTCTTACTTGGTTAAAGGTTGTTGTCTCGTATTCTTGTGTGGCCCGTTCCGTATTCTTAACAACTGTGCCCGCTCCACATTCTTAACAATTGTGCCCGTTCCTCGGGTTCCCCCCGGTTCCTCGGGTTCCCTGCCACCGGTGCCTCGTATTCTTGCGTGGTCCGTTCTTCGAAGGTTCCTCGGGTTCCCCGGGATTTCCCAGCAATGCCGGGCAACGCCAGGCAACGTCAAGCAACGCCAGGCAACGTCAAGCAACGCCAAGCAACGCTAAGCAGATCAAAGCAGCGCAAAGCAACCCCAAGCAATGCCAAGCAACGCCAAGCAATGCCAAGCAACTCCAAGCAATGCCAAGCACTTCCAAGCAATGCCGAGCAACGCCAAACAACGCTAAGTAATGCCACGCATCGCCAAGCAGCGCCAAGTACTGCCAAGCGATGCAAAGCAATGCCAAGGCATGCCACGCAATGCAAGGCAATGCCAAGCATGGCCAAGCAATGCCAAGCAACTCCAAGCAACGCAAAGCAAAGCAATGCAAAGCAAAGCAATGCAATGCCAAGCAATTTTAAGCAACGCCGCTTAGGAAGCGTTCCCCTAATTGGGGCCGCGCAGGGTTAAGGTTTTCCCCGTTTGTCTGCGGACACAACGAACCAATCATACACTATAATCCCATATGCGCCAGGATATGCTTTCTTGTGCGAATTCCAGTGCGGGGCCAGAAAAAAGAGTCGGTGTACAGAGTTCGGCTCCGTACCAGGAGGTCTTTGTCGCCACCGCTGGATTCGCTTGGGATTTCTAATCGGAACGCATCCCGGAAGAGGAGCTGGAATCAGCGGCGTCAGTACCTTGCGGGCCCCCCAGGAGCAGGACTCACGGAGAGATTTGTTTGTTTGTCTCTGGCGCGTCACGGTTGTTAGTTGGTCCCCCACTTCGGGTAACGGTAACGAATTGACGTGAGAGGGGGGGCAGCCTAGTCCCCCTGCACATGCCACTGTTCGCGCGCATATTGTGGCGATCGCAGCGAGGGGGGGCAGCCTAGTCCCCCTGCACATGCCACTGTTCGCGCGCATATTGTGGCGATCGCAGCGCTCCCCCCCACCCGCCCGCCCGGACACGATGTGTTCTCATGTTTTCCGTTTCGCGATCGATTATTTGGAATATCATGCATACCATGCCAGCCAATGCGCTCAATATTACAATGCGGTCCGCACGCGTTGATCTAACACGTGCGTTTGATCAGAACCCTTTACTACTGACACAATCCGGGCCACATGCGCGCACACATGTCAAAATCCTTGCAATACCATCGGTTCCCGATGTTGTAAGCAAGACTTGTCGACATCAATTGGTTGTTGACGAAAGAAGAAAGCTTAAGGACTTAGCCCCCTGCCGCCAGCCCCCTCTCTATCATAATGGAATATATCAGAGACGCGGGTGCGTCTCGGCGCAGCCTGATCGCATCTGGGAACCATGCAGGGGCGGACAAGAACGATCAGCGCATATGGAGACGTTGACATGATCGAAGACGCCTACGGCGAATCACCACCGCCCCCTGCCCTTCTGGAAGCGCCTGTGTTGCCAACAGCTGGGCTATAGCTTGGACAAGTTGTCGGGTCAGTTGTTCCCCGAGTCGGTTTGGAAAGCCTTCGGGGAACGCGTGGAGGAGGAATAAGAAGATGAGGAAGGAAAAAGGAAGAGGAAGAGGAAGAGGATGAGGAGGAGAAAGAAGAAGAGGAGGAGAAGGAAGAGACACTTTGGGAGCCTCTTGGATCATTCTTGGGGCCTCCCTGAAGCTGCCTGGGGTCTTTTGGAGGCCTCTTGGGGGCCGCCTTGAGGCTCTTGGAAGCCTTCGGGGGCTTCTTCGGGCCTCTTTGACCGTCTTGGGGCGTTTCTGGCCCGTCTGAGTCGGAGGCCGTCTTGGGAGCCTCTCTGGAGTGTCTTGGGGCCGTCTTGGGGTGTTTTTGGGCCGTCTTGGAGGCCATCTTGGGCGTCTTGGAGGCCTCTTGGGCCGTCTTGGAACCCTCTTGGGCGCTCTTGGGACGATGTTTGGGGCCTCTTAGGCCGTCCTGGGCCGTCGGAGAGCTGATAAGACGAAAATGCCAAAATCTTTGAAACACCTAAGGAACATCAAAGATGTTTGCCCTTTCGGGCCTTCCTGGAGGACGTCTTGGAGCTCTCTTGGGGGCCTCTTGGCCAGTCTTAGGCCATCTTGGAGCCATCTTGGGCCGTCTTGGAGGCTTCTTGGACGAACTTGAAGGAACATTGGACTCTCTCGGGCTGTCTTGGAAGCCATCTTGGACCATCTTTGGCGACTTGGAGGCTATATTGTTCCATCTTGGAAGCCATCTTGGGCCAACGTGACCATCTTAGAGGCCGTCTTGAGCCGTCTTGGAGAATTTGTTGTGGACGTTGGGTTGGTTACTCTAAATTGAGCTGGGACAAGGGCGAGAGATAGCGAGCGTTTGTCCGCGGCCGTTTGTGCTCAAGCGGCCGGCCGCCAACATTTGACTGCGCCTCATTGCGAGGCATACGATTCGCCATCGAGACCGAAAACATCCTTCGCTTGAAATGGCCCGTCGTTCCCGCGACGACCTCCTACGACTGGGACTATCGTTGCTACGATACAATAGAGCAGGAGCTGCGCTTCGCCTAATGCGTAGCTTCTGGACGGGCCTTCCGGCCCCCTTTCAAATTTGGTATCGGAGTTGGCCTATGGTGGTCAGCTCTTGCTTCACTCCTCACCATCCACGGCACTATCTGGTGGACTACTGACATGGTGGAACATCAGGGTGCAGTGGGTCTGCGCAGAGGAATGAACATAACTACGCACAACCGCAAGGACACTCGCAGTGCTACCTCTGTTCTCGCAGTGGCCTTTTACTCGAGTCCTACATCCCTGCGCTACTACACTCCTGAAGTCCACCCACCTATTCCAAGTGGAAACTTCTTCGAAGGTACCATGCATGGCAACATGCGATACGATATTGTGCCGCCTCCACCCCCACGCAGGCTTACAACAAAACGCCACAAACCTCAGCCAACCACATCCCACCACGACTTACGGGGCCACTGGATTGGTGTTGCTATCTTCGGTTTCATATGGGTTGCTATCGGGTGCGCTGTGGGACACATGCGTGGCGGAGACGACACAAGGACAACCGGCCCCCACTGGGACCCGGCCGGTCAAGTACCTTCCGCGAATCGCTCGAGAGGTACATGCTTGGATCAACGTGACCACAGGCAATACGACGCCCTCCCAACAAGCTGCAGCATTGCAGCGTGGTCTGGGAGGACTCGCACGGACCATAGCCATGAGAGTTCCCCCAGCAGTCATCAATTTTGGCGTCAACAATGGTGGTCGCCATACTGATGGGGTCACCTATCTCATGTTCCTCCTTAGCACGAAGTGTGAGAACTTAGAGGAGGAACGTCAACTTAACTCGGGTACTGCTCTCATCGACTTTCGAGTCCATGCGGGAGAACGGATCGACCAGACACTGGCGCGCTTCGAGATGGCCCGCTACGAGGCTGAAGCGGCAGGCTTTAACATGTTCAACTTCTAAATCTTAACGGTTATTCTGTTCAGAGCCTTAGGCGTGGGGGCGTCGCGTGCACAACAACTTCTACAGCCGCTTCACCACCAAATGCCGAGGAATCAGCAGCAATTTGACTCTCTGCTTGAACGCGTGAGGTCACATGCTCACATCGCTGAGCGAACCCCGGGTAATATTGGTAGCATCTTCAGCCACGGTCACCGTGACGAAACCTTCCATGCTGAAGCCGATGCAGGGCAACCTGCTACGAACGTCTGGAACGATGATCCACAACCAACGGAAACCACCACGCCATTACCTCAAAATGGTGGTTCGGCCGCGGGGTCGCAAGACTCCTGGGCCAGGTATCAGGGACCGCTGGCAACGGCGGCCCCTACACAAGCCACTACCCTTGTAGGCTCAACGGGGCAACCCGCTGAGTCCGACTTCGACTCTGGAACCGACGCCGACGCGTCATCAGATGACGAAGCGAATGCCCTAGACTACTCCAACATGCCCACGTATCTCACGGACGAACAACAGGCTCAATGGCTGTTTCTATGATATCAGAAGCATAAACGTACATGGAGACGATTTATGAAGAAGCCAGTTCGCAAGGTGCCGTGTACTATCCAACGGGCACTTAGGGGAAAGGGTAAGGGTCGAGGCAAGGGTAAGGGCAAACGATTGCGATTGCATGACAGAGGTATATTAGCTTTCCTGGCGCCCCTTACTTGACCGCAATATGAAGAACTATTCCTGGGCGCAGGCAGGAATCGCAGGCGCACTTCAGGAAAGGGTAAGGAACATCGGGGCAAACCAAAAGACGCGAACGGCAAAACAATGGAATATGACATCTGCCATCGCGCACAACACTTTCGCCGTGATTGCCCCTGGGGCAATGGGAGAGGCAGAGGTCCGTCGATACATTTGGCTCAAACCGACTCGGGCGCACAGCATGTCGATTGGGAAACATTATTGGCCGACCCTGCCGACAATTCAGTGACAGTTAGTAATGTCATGGCTGCCAGATACCCGAGTGCCAGCATGTCCTTCGAGAGTTGCGCCGACGAGCTCTTCGAGGAGATAGTCACTGGCCACAGCGAGATCAATCTAGCAGACTGGTTAGGCATGCCCATCGCGGGGCAACCTGCACATGTCGAATGTGTCGAGAATTTCGACATGCCCGCCGAAATGGATCAAGATATGGCGGGTGCACCCGCGGATTCAG
>CAUYUJ010010015.1:0-30849 GCA_963575745.1 Prorocentrum cordatum
GATGCTCAGCTGCACGATGCCTGTGACGTGGCTGCCACCGCGCCCCGCACCGCGCCCCGCGATGCCTAACTTCACGCACCGCGCCCCGCGATGCGCGACGCGCGGCTCTCTTCGCGCCCTCGCGCCGCCGCCCTGGAGAAGGGCGCCTCTCCACCCCAGGCCGCGAGGCCGCGATGCGCGAGGCGCGAACTCCCTGCGCGCCCCGGGGGGACGCCGCCGCGCGTGTGGCAGCGCCAGCGCGCCATGCGAGCGCGGGAGGCCCGCGACGCTCGGCCAGTGGAGGGGCCCGGGGCACGAGCTGAGCACCCGCGACCACCGACACCACCGGGGCCACCACCGATCGGCAGACCCCGGCGGGCGGGCGGGCAAGGTGCGTCGGGGCCGGCGTCCCCGAGGCAGCCCCCAGGCGGCAGGGCGCGAGCCCAAGCAGTGTTTCCGTTCCCGCGGTTTCCGGAGGCGCGGATCGACGCCAGAGAGACGAGCGCGTCCCACTACTCGCAGAGGAGCTGCTCGCAAATGGCCTGGATCCGCCACGGGGGAGTTACGATACACTGCATCGATGCAGACACGTGCTTTTGATGTCGGACGTTTGCGAGCAGGCACTTTGCGAGTGGTGGAGCGCGCTCAGTGACGAAAGACGGAACTGCACGGGCATACAAGGGTCCCACGATTTGCTGCCGAGGTCCACGCGGCTCCCATGATTTGCGGCCGAAGCCTCGTGATTCCCCACTGCCCTTGCTGTGCGGACGCGGGCGGATGTCGAGCTCTGGCTGCCTCTCGAGCCTCAAGCGCAGAGCGCGCCGAGGGTGGGCCCGGGACCGAGCGAGGAGCAACCGAGGCCACGAAGGCCGCGCGGGGACTGCGGGCTGGCAAGCTCACTGGCAGACGTGCGAAGAAAAGCTCGGAGGGGAGGCCCCGAGAGGCCCCCGGGAGAGCCCTGAGGCCCCCCGGAGGCCCCACGAGGCCCCCAAGAAGCCCAAAAGGAGACCCCAGGAGGCCCTCAAACGGCCCCCGAGAGGCCACGAAGGCGCAGGCAAACGCCTGCGGTGGCACAACACGGGCCGGCAGATTGAGCGAAGCGACGAATAAAAGCTCGGATTCTCAAACGCACATCATCCTCGTCTTCCACACTACCCTTCTCACGGCGACCTGCCAGGAAATGGTTTCTAGAGAGGGGTTCACCGTGAAACGGCATGAGTTCGCACAAGTACTGAGCACCTCTCAGACTATCCCTATTCCTACTGGCGTGGCCTTGGCCCCACTGGCGGACTTAACCACCCAGATGGGAATATATGATCCTGCGTCGAGGGTTCACAGGCCCCACCCCCCAGATGGGATGGGGCCCAGCGTTCCACAGCCTCCCTCCCAGGTGGGATGAGGGAGGGGACGACGATGATGGTGACGACGGCAACGACGACGACGACGACGACGACGACGACGACGACGACGACGACGACGACGACGACGACGACGGCGGCGACGACGACGACGAAGACGACGACGAACCACCCTACCTACACCCAGCAGGGGGAGGGGTGGGCACCGTCACCCACCACCACGCCAAGCCCCCCACAGGGCCACGACCAAGGGGGGGGGGGGGGGCGATCCAGTTCGCGAGGCCTTGGCGAGGCTCAGGGGCGTACCCATACAGCGAGGGAGGGGGGGGGCGATCCCATTTGCATTGGGGGAGAGGGGGCTTTAGTCCTGGATCATGTATGCCTCTTCCTTCTGGCTTCGCGGGGCCGATCCACACCTAGGAGGGTGGGCGAATGGGGCTGAGATACCATGGCCTAGCTAGGATGGGGGTGGGCGATGCTGAAGTAGGTTCGTCCTACCAATCTTGGCGCGTCTGTCCTGCTGCCACTGGCAGTCTTCCCAGAGAGGCCGCCGACCTGAGCAGGGTTGTCCTTCTTCAAGTCCTCGAAGGATATCCACAGGACGTTGTCCGGGTATGTCTCCTTGAAGCAACTCTTTTCCCCACTGGCGATAATGGGCACTTCCAAAGGGGGTGGAGGGGGCCGCTAACGTCACGATTCGCGCCGGCACCGTCTTGGAATGCCTGAGGGTGGCTGAGTCCCAGACGAGGCCAATGCGAATCGTGACGTTACCCTGGCCTGGGGGGGAGAGGGGCGAATGGAAGACAGGGCTCCTTCACCTTCCACCACTCTGCGTGCCACTTCCAGAAGCAGCCGAGCCGCTGCCCTCCACGAGCCTTGAAGGCAGTGGTGAAAAGCTCTACCCAATCGGACAACGGCCCGATGAATCGGACCGCCCCCCTTCGGAGGGCGCCAGGCGTAGGGCGGCGTCAATCATTTTGCGTGTGCCCGCCCGCGTCAGGTATGCGCTGTGCGTGCCCCGCTCGAAACGGAGAACCCCTGGCATCAGAGCAGGCCGACAAGCGTCATTCCAGTTTGGCCCACATGGAGAGATTGGGATGGGGGGAATGGAGACAGGGAGGGTGGAGAGGGCCACCTATCCAACCCATCTGGCCAGTGTTGTATGCAAGACGTTGCCCTTGACCCGCAATGAATATGCCCACCCTCCTCCACCTCCTCCTCCTCCTCCTGCTCATCCTCCTCGTCGTCCTCACCCTCCTCCTCATCATCATCGCCATCATCGTCCCTCCCCATCAAACTCATTGTCATACGTGATATTACTGCGATACGAACATCACTAGTATCGATGGAATGGTTTTAAATCATTGTCCGAGTCCACGATGCCGCCGAAACACGCGAGCACACGTGAGTGAACAACAATTGAGGCATAATTGAATTGACCACGTTTCATTGCGAAAACTACTCCGTCACCCGGTCGTCGAGGGGTCGTCGACAAGATATTATCGGCTCGTCTGGGGGGGGCTACTTCTTGTTCTTGGCCATGCCGCGTCCCTGAGAGAGTGGGCGCGGGCGGGAGGGGCGCCTAAAGCAACGCCCGCCCGCCCACCCCCACCCCAAGTGCCCTCTGCACCACTGTGACCCTCGCGCGCACCGCAGCCTTGCGGCAAGTTGCGGTCGTAACGCACGTGCGCACCACAGTAATATGCCTGCGAATGTCGCGGTGTTCCTTGGAGATCATGATGTGCCTGATGTGCCTACGAGCACCGCAACATGCCTGCGACCACGAAAGTATGCCTGCCAGCACCGCAGAGTGCCTGCGAGAACCACAGTGTGCGCAACAGTAAGCCGGACCCTGCTATTTCGGCAAAGGTAAGCATACAAGCATCGCAACCTGCGAGTACATACCACAATGCCTGCGAGCGTCACAAGAGCGCCACACATATGCGCAACATCATGCCAGACCCTGCGGGTACCACAAATGCATGCGAACACACAGTAAGCGACTCAGTAACCTGCGATCACCAGAGCGTGCCTGTGAGAGCTGCAGTGTGTTTGCGAGCGGCGTCTAGATGGCGATGGAAACTGGGCCTTGATAATTCCCAAAATAGAAACAAAAACACCATGGTGTTCCCACCAGTATGCCAGAACTTACCATCGCCACAGAGTGTGTATGATGACCAGAAGAAGAGGGAAGTCAGACCATGCGACATCCACAATAGCCTGCGACCTCGATAATCTCCGAAGGAGGATGCCGCACTCAGTCATTGCCACAATAGCCTGCGTGTACCACACACTGTGAGCACCACAAATGTTGCGGAGCGCAGCAACGGCACCACAAATATGCACAGCAACGCGCGGGACCCTCCAAATACCAGTGTGCCTGCGGGAACAACAGCACGCCTGCGAGCACCAACAATTGACTGTGAATATCTCCAGTATCTGCGAACGCCCGAATACATGCCAAAGGGACGGAAAGAAACCAGGACCTGCCACTACCACAATCGCCGGTGAGCACCATACCATGTAAAACAATATGCCAGACCCTGAGAGTACCATACTCCTTGCCTGCGAGTACATCGATGCCTGCGAGAACCACCAAAACAATCCTGCGAACACCATCACGATACTGCGAGCAGCACATTGGTCTGCGACCGCCAACCAATGCCCCTCAGCACCGCAGGGCACTTATGCACAGCACAGCGTGCCTGCGGGCACAGCATTCGCCTGCTAACGCCACGATGTGACTGTGACCGCCGCAGTGCGCGCGCGAGCGCATCAACACGCCTGCGAGCACCAGAGTATCCCTGTGAGCACCACCGGTGCGCCTGCACGAACTGCGCTATACACCATGTGCCTGCGAGCGCCACATCAAGCATGTGAGTACCACAGGGCGCCTCCGCGCACCACACTGTAGAACTCCGAACACAACACTACGAATCCTACAAGCACAACAGCATGCTTGAGCACGGCAGTACGCTTGAGACCGCCAGACTGCGGCCAGCCACGAAACTGTACATGTGCACGCGTCCGCTGCTGCGGTGCCTTGGGCGCACAGCGGGCGGCGGAAGGGGTGGGGCGTAGCGCGATGGGGGTGGTCGCATAACGCGCATGAGGGCCCAAGCCTTACAACGCGAGGGACTCACAAACCCAGCAAGATGTACAGGTCAGCTGTCAGTTTGACGTGTCTTACAGATTCGCGCTGTCACACCTTTGTACAACGTTCCAATGTCACGTCGTACTGCCTGTTGCACGTTTCCTGCTCGTTCCCGTCCCCATTATACTGCTCCTGTTCCTTATCATCCTGTGCCCTGCTCGTGCTCCTCCTCCTCCTCCTCCTCCTCCTCCTCCTCCTCCTCCTCCTCCTCCTCCTCCCTCCTCCCTCCTCCTCCTCCTCCTCCCTCCTCCCTCCTCCTCCTCCCCTCCCTCCTCCCTCCACTCCCTCCTCCTCCTCCCTCCTCCCTCCACCCCTCCTCCCTCCTCCCTCCTCCATCCTCCTCCTCCTCCTCCTCCTCCTCCTCCTCCTCCTCCTCCTCCTCCTCCTCCTCCTCCTGCCCCCCTCTCCCTCCTCCCTCATAATAGTTTTGCTCCCAGTCCATCCTCGCTCCTCCCTCCTCCAGGAAACCCGCAAAGGACGCACGCGCCCAACTACAGGAATGCGGCACCCCGGTCCCCGAGACCAGCCTCGCGATACGAAGGATCGCGCACTACGTGCTTTTCAAACCAGCGTGGATTCGTGTACGTGTACGTCCCTCTTTCGCTCCTCCCTTCTGCCTCCTCTCTCCCTCCTCCCTCCATGCCTATCCTGGGGAAACCAAAAAGGTACTGATACCGCTACTCCCCAGACCTCTCCTGGGGTACATTCTGCCCCGAATTTCGAGGCGAATCCAGCAGGAGCGACGAGGGCCTCCCCGGAAGCCCAAGAAGGGGGAACACGAGGGATGGGTAGCGGTATGGGCACCTTTTCGCCGTCTAGTCTCCCCTCCTTCTCTTAGCGGCGCGCACACAGGGGGTAGGAGGAGGGGGAAAGGATTCTCAGAAGCAGGCTGCTTCTTAGCAGGCGCCGGCCTTACATCTAAGGCAAGGCCCGCACCAGCTAAAGACAGGGGTGCTTCTAAGAAGCCGTCCCCCTCTACCCCTAGGTCGGGCGTCTCCCCCTATAGGCGGATTTGGAAGACACATATATAAAAAATACTCCAAAATACTCAAAAATCGCCGACCCTGTCGGCGTGTGGAAGATGCTTTTCCGTTCGTCGTGAACGTCGTCGTCGTCGTTGTCGTCGTCGTCGTCGCCGCCGTCGTCGTCGTCGTCGTCGTCGCCGTCGTCGTCGTCGTCGTCGATGCTCTTCCGTTCGTCGTCGTCGTCGTCGTCGCCCTCCCCTCAAGCGCGCCAGCCAAAGCGAAACCAAAGCGAAATCGAGCAACGTCGTAGGTAGCTGAGTCGAAGGCAAAGCGAAATTGAGCAACGTCGTAGCTGAGTCGAAGGGAAGCCCCTTCCCTTTGATCCCTTCCCCGCCGGGGGGGGGAGGGGTGGGTCCCGGGGGCGGGTCCCGGGGGGGGGGAGCACATACGCATCCCCCCCGGGATGTCCCGGGACCTAGAAAAGCCCCAAGACTGGCCAAGAGTGCCCCAAGAGGCTTCCAAGACGGCTCCAGAGGGCCCCGAATCGCCGAACCATCGGTCGAAGACGCCAAAGTAGCCTCCAGACGGCCCAAGAGATTGCCAAGACGCTCCGAGAAGTCTCCAAGAGCACTCCCAAGAGGGCACGAAGAGGGAAAAATCAATGATTTCCTTAAAGGTTTTTACAGATTTTGGCGTTCTCGCCGTTTCAACTTGCCGACGCTCCAAGACGGCCCCAGATGCCCCCAAGATTGCCCCAAGATAGCCCAAGAGGCCTCAAGAGAGCCCCAAAATGACCCAAGAGAGCCTCAAGACCTCTCAAGATGCCTCCAAAATGGCCCCAGAGGCTCCCCAAACGGCTCCAACAGGGTGCCCAGACGGTGGGCCCGACGAGCCCTGGGCGACAGAGGCTCCCAGGAAGCCCCAACATGCCCCCAAGAGGCCACCACGAGACCCCCAAGAGGCCCTCAGGAAGCCCCAAAAGTCCCACAGGAGCTTCGCGTGCTCATCCGGCATGAGCTGAGGCTCGGTTGGCTCACCCTTTAACCGCAACGTGGCTACTGAAAAGCGCGGGGCAAGGTAGCTGCCCCCGGAGTGCCGAGCCCAAGAACACTCCAAAGTAACCCCAAAGGCTCCCAAGACCCCCCCCCAATACGGTCGAAAAGATCCACGAGAAAGCCCCAAACTGGCCCAAGAAGGCCCCGAGAGAGTCCCCGAGAGTGCCCCAGAGAGTCCCCGAGAGACCCTTGAGAATAGCTCCAGATCGCCACCGCCGTCAACGTCGTCGTCGTCGGCCAAAGACGCTCCCGAGAAAGCCTCACGATTGCCAACAACGGCCCCAACACGACCCCCCCCCACACGAGACCCAAAGATACCCCCAAGAGGCCCCCCCCGCCACATTAGAGAACGCATGGGTCGCCCTCCAGGGTCGGCGGCACCGGCCGTAAGGCCTTCGCAATACTCCAAAATACTCAAAAATCGTCCACATATCATAATTTGACTGTTTTTGAATATTCCTCCTGTAGCGGGACAGGCCCGACTTATCCCTACCCCCCTCTGCGCGTGGCCGATGCTGCTCGTCGCCCCTCCTCTCCCTGTGAGGTGGCGACGACGCGCGTGGCCCCGGCCGCTCCGCCGCGCCGCGCCGCGCGGCTGCCACTCCGCGCGGCGAGCCTCTCTTCCGCGCAGTCCTCCCTCGTCCTCGTGCTCCTTCTCGTCCTCCTCCCCCTCCTCGTCCTTCCTCCCTCCTTCCTCCTCCCTCCTTCCTGCTCCCTCCTCCTTCTCCTCCTCGTCGCCCTCCCTGACCTCGTCCCCGTCCCGTCGTCTGCCTCCTCCGTCCAGTCATCGTCCCCCCAGACCTACTCAGGCACGCTTCAATACTGTCCTAGAAGGTGGCTCGAAACTTCTGCAAGAGCCTCATCTGGACGGGAGTATCGAAGATCAGAGAGTGGGGGATATGTAGACAGAGAGAGAGGGCGAAGATGCAGAACATAAGATTAACAGAAAGACGACACCCGAAACTTTGGTTAACCTTACCACCATCTACGAAACAAGACGACGGACACCTGGTGCTAACTAGTCTGGACCAGAAAAAGAGAAACACGGATGGATGCCGGAGGCTCTCGAATGTAGGGGGCGAGTTATCATGTTCTTGCCTGTATAAAGAGATCATAGCATCCTTCGGATTTCGTGTAACGACTATGCACTTGCAATGCGCAATCTCCTTGATGCCTCCTTCCCAAAGCACCGAGTCTGGCATCTTGTGGGTCTTGTAGACACTCGGCGTTGGCCTTGATCCAAACCAAGAGGAGCCGTCCCACGCGATCAGCTCTCTAAGCATCTTCTCCTCCTCAGGATCTTTACCCTTGCCTTTCTTGTCTTTGCCTTTTTTGTCCTTTCCCTTTTTGTCCTTGTCCTTGCCCTTCCCGTCCTTGTCTTTATCCTTGTCCTTGCCTTTGCCTTTGTCCTTGTCCTTGTCTTTGTCTTTGCCCTTCCCGTGGCCGTCTTTCTCCAGCATGGAATCATCCCAGAGGTCGCTGCCTTTCCCTTTGCCCATGTGGACTGGGTTGAGCTCCCAATCCGCGAGCCCTACCTGATTGCCAGGCATTACATGGCGGGCCATGCCGAGGTATCGAATGGACCGAGATCGATTAGCTCACCTCTTCGATCCGAGGGCCCAGTAAAGTCGCAGCCCCGTTCCCCTCGGGAAGCTCTTCCAGAGAAGCAAAGAACTGCAAAAACATAAACTTTCGGAGGTTCGCGCGGATGTCCTGGATCGTCGCTGGACCACCCTCCCTGCCGCGCGGAGCGCGCCAGGGGCGGCGCCAGAGGCGCCGCCAGGAGGTCCAGCGCAGATCCAAGAAATCTGCGCGGACCTCCAAAAGATTATGTTTGTACAGTTTCTCTTCTACGGCCTCTTCGTCCCCGAGCCATGTTTGATGGTCTCTGGGCCCCGAAAAAGGCCCCCAGAGGCATTGGAGACCCCATTCGCCCGAAGTCTTGGGAAAGGAAGACCGAGCGAAATTGCCGTCGCCAGTCAGGGCCCCCGAGACATTGGAGACCAAATTCGCCCGAAGGCTTGGGAACGAAAGATCGAGCGAAGCCGCCGTCGCAAGTAAGGGCCGGCGTCCCTGCAAGGGGGGCAGGAGCACCGGTAGCGCGCTGGCCTTCTACGAGAGGACTAGAAGCAGCGCACGTGCGGAGTCAGAGGAGACAGGGTTAAGAGGCACAGCTGGGAGGTCTTCGTCGGAAAGATCTAACGGGGATGAAGCCCCCTTGGGGAGCAGCTACGCCGGATTAGGCCGCGGATTGAGCGGGATTAAGCCGGATTGAGCGGGATGAAGCCGGATTAGGCGGGATCAAGCTGGAGTAAGCCAGATTTCGGACCAGGGCACAGTCAGAATTCGACCCCCCAGGAAATGCATCCGTAACAGGGGAGGCAAGAGGGAGGAAGACGAATCAAGCATGTGGAGAAATGGTGGTGCGGCCCACGTTCGGGCTGTACTTGTGAGCGTTTTTTGACTTGGCGTTTCGACATTGGGCGGAAACGGGGGGGGGGAGGGGGGGGGTCTGGCTCCAGACCTCTGCTTCGCGCGACTGCTTGCAAGAGTGCTGCCTCTGGGGGAGACGCCACCCGCTCGAAACGGGCGCCCAGAACAGCCAAGGTCTACTCCATGGGGGGGGGGAGGGGGGGGGGCCCGCGCCGATTGGCAAAACAAAGAACTAAAAAAAACGACGAGGGGAGGGGGGAGGGGGGGCCCGCGCCGATTGGCAAAACAATGAATTAAAAACAACGACGAGGGGGGGGGGGGGGGCGAGCGCGAGCGCGCCCTCAGCGGGTAGAGCCTGGCCCCAATCAGGGGGAGGGCGACAGGCTGCGCACACAGGCGGGCGGACCCGCCGACTAGGCGGCTGACAGACAGACAAGTGAAAAAGATGCTGTGGCCCCGAGTACTCCGCCTGCAGTGGAGGCCAGTGCAGAAGAAACCCTCCACAAGAAACCCAATCCTGAGACCCCAGGGCGTCCTTCCATTTTTCGTGTGGGAACGTCGGGCTTTCCAGAGCAAAACCATCGAAACTCAAGAAACCCAGGGCACCCTGGAGGCAAGCAGGGTGCTTCTTGGCATTGGCATGGGCCCCCACTGTATCTGGTCCCGACTAGGGGTGGGGGAGACTTGGGAGGGGGAGGGAGCTTAGCCTCAGGTCGGGCATGCCTCTCTACGGGAGGAATGCTCAAGGATAGCCGAGCACTAGACGGACGACGATTTGTCGTGCTCTCTTGACTACTTTTGAGGGCGTTTCGCCTGTTTGTTTTCTGTCTTCCAAAACCCGCCTCTTCGGGGATGGACAGAACCCCCTTTAGCAAAACGTGGTTTCGTGAAAACGACCTCGGGCCCCAAACCTGGCAGGCGCGAGCCTGGAAAATGACGGCCGCGGCGCCCTCTCGAGAGCCGACAACGGACAATTCACTGATCGACGCGTCAGACCCCCGACGTGTGAGAGGACGTGCCCGACCTGAACCACGTGTGAGAGGACGTGCCCGACCTGAACCGACCTGTCAGACCACCTGTGAGACCGACCTGTGAACCGACGTGCCCGACCTCTGAGCCTGTGAGACCGACCTGTGAGAGGACGCGCCCGACCTGCGAACCGACGTGCCCGACCTGAACCGACCTGTGAGAGGACGTGCCCGAGCTGTCAGAAAACGGAGGCCTGTCCACCCCCGAGGAGGAGGGCCTCATGGGCCTCCCAGCTGGGGTCAGAGGGCCTCATGGGCCTCCCAGCTGGGGTCAGAGCCTCCTCCTCTTCCTCCTCGTCCTCGTCGTCCTCCTCCTCCTCCTCCTCCTCCTCCTCCTCCTCCTCCTCCTCCTCCTCCTCCTCCTCCTCCTCCTCCTCCTCCTCCTGCGGGAGGACGCGCCCCACCCGAACTCCGCCGGACCCGCCGCCGCGCATCGCCACTGGCCCCGACGGTGCCTCCCGCACGCCCCGGCGGCGGGCAGGGGCCACGAGAGCCGCCCGCTCGACGGGCGCACGGAGCGAGGGAGGGCTTCGAGGATCGAGGAGAGGACAGGGAGGAGGAGGAGGAGGGGGAGGAGGAAGAGGAGGAGGAGGAGGAGGAGGAGGAGGAGGAGGAGGAGGAGGAGGAGGAGGAGGAGGAGGAGGAGCATGGGAGGAGGAGGAGGAGGAGGAGGAGGAGGCGAGTGGGAGGGAGGAGGAGGAGGGAGGAGGAGGAGGAGGAGGAGGAGGAGGGTCCAGGAGCGAGGGTCGAGGAAGGAGCGAGGGGCGAGGATGGATCGAGGGAGGGTCGAGATGCGAGGGTCGAGGATCGAGGAGGTGTCCGGGAGCGAGGGTCGAGGAACGAGGAGGGTCCAGGAGCGAGGGTCTCAGGGCAGGCACGGAGGAAGGGTCGAGGAACCAACTCGTCTGACGATTCCAGGGGGGACAAAAAACGTCCTCCCTGGTCATAAGTTCTCGGAGGTCCGCGCGGGCCTCCGAGGAAATATGCTTATGCTGTTGCTGCTATTCGAGGTGCCCATTCCTTCTGTCTGTTGGGGAGCCTCCGAGGAAGCTCTCGGCGCCACGTCCAGATTCCCCCGAGAAGTATTGTCGAGGCGCACCGCAGCAAAAGCCCGAGATGGTCCTTATCCTCCTCCTCCTCCTCCTCCTCCTCCTCCCCTCCTCCTCCTCCTCCTCCTCCTCCTCCTCCTCCTCCTCCTCCTCCTCATAATCATCATCATCATCATCATCATCATCATCATCATCATCATCATCATCATCATCATCATCATCATCATCATCATCATCATCATCATCATCATCAGCAGCAGCAGCAGCATCAACAACATCAACCTCAACGTCGTCATCAGCATCAGCATAATCATCAGCATCTGCAGCATCATCATCACCACCACCGTCATCACCACCACCACCATCACCACCACCAACACCACCAGCAACAGCAGCATCATCATGATCATCATCAGCATCATCAGCATCATCAGCATCATCATCATCGTCATCATCATTATCATTATCAGTATCGTCATCATTATCAGCAGCATCATCATCATCGTCGTCATCATCATCAGCAGCAGCATCAGCATCATGAGCATTATCAGCAGTATCAGCAACACCATCATCATCATCATCATCATCATCATCATCATCATCATCATCAGCATCATCAGCAGCAGCAGCATCAGCATCAGCCGCATCGCCAGCAGCATTATCATCATCAGCATCATCAGCATCATCATCGCCATCATCGTCATCATCAGCAGCAACAGCATCAGCATCAGCATCCGCATCAACATCAGCATCAGCATCCTCATCGCCAACACCATCGCCATCACGTATACCATCAACATCACATCATCATTATCATCCTCATCATCACCATCACAGCCACCATTACCATCAACATCACTTCATCATTATCATCCTCATCAACACCATCACAGCCACCATTACCATCAACATCACTTTATCCCAATTGTCATCACCACCACCATCAGCATCACCATCACAATCCACAGTCACATGATCATCATCAGCATCATCATCCTCGGTATCATCATCATCAGCAGCATCAGCATCAGCATCATCATCAGCAGCAGCAGCATCGTCATCCTTATCCTCATCCTCACCATCACCCTCATCCTCATCATCATCAACAGCATCAGCAGCATCCTCATCATCGTCATCATCATCATCAGCATCAGCATCAGCATCATCATGATCATCGCCGTCGTCGTCATCGTCGTATTCGCTGTCTTCGTCGTCGTCCTTGTCCTGCTCCTGCTCCTCGTCCTCCCCCTCATCATCCTCATCCTCATCCCTGCCTGCCTCCCTGCCTGCCTCCCTCTCTCCCTCCCTTCCCTCCCTCCCTCCACCCCCCTCCATCCCCTCCCTCCCCCCCCCTTCCTCCCTCCCTCCCACCCTTCACCTCCTCCCCACGCTAACCCCGCACTTGCCCTCCCTCGCGCGCGCGCGGGGGAGGGGATCCCGAGCGCCCCCGCAGGGCCGAAGCTGTGCAACCGCCTGTCGACGATACCCAGGCTCTACCATTCAGAGGAACAAGAGGTCATGACAGTCACACGTTCCAGGGCTTCCAAGAAGTCCCATGTCTCCCAATGTTCCACACCGGCTGTGCAGCTCGATACCCCGGAAATCCTGGAACGTATCCTGAGCCAATCGCATCGTGGCATCATTCTCGCCCTGACCATGTGCACAACGATACTCAAGCCGACCAGGCCACCGCCGTACCACGGGCAACCACGTGCAACCACGTGCTGCGGGCTAAGCAGTAACCTCCCCAGATTGCAAAGTCGGTGGGCTTATCATCTGGGTCACCGAACTTCGCGCTGCGCGATGAGGGTGGCGCAATTCTGGTCGCGCCCTCGCGACGCCGCCCTGGAGAGGGATGGCTCTGCGGCACAGACCAGGAAGCGCGAAGCGCTATCTATCTCCGCGCCCGTGAGTGTGACCCAGATGATGAAGCCAACGCGCTTTCGCAATTCATGTTCCAACCGCGGTCGAACAACGAAGCCATTGCGGGCCTTTGAAAATCATGATCAGAATGTTTTGGGCGCCCACCGTTCTTGTCTCCCCAGGGGGGGGGACCACTTACCGACCTGATTTGGATCCGAGGCGGAGCAGGGCCAGCCTTGCGGATCGTCGAAGTGGCCACCGTCCTCCTTGTCCTTGCCCTTTCCCTTGGCCATGTCTTCCAGGAAGGGCGACTGGATGTCCATGTTCACGATCTTGGACGCGTCGCCCTTGTAGAGCAGGGTGAGCACTATGTACTGCATCCACGTCGTGCCGCACTGGAGAGTTCTGCTTTGCGGGGCAGGATGGGCCAGACATCGAAATTGTGAGATTACACGCGCAACCTGCTCCTAGAGCTACGTGCGCTCCCCCCGCACACCCACGCGTGCATCGCGCTGCCCAACGCCGAATCCCGCCAGCCCTTTACGGCGTGAGTGGTTTAGGAAGCTTCCTCTTACAACTCCCTTTCGTCCCCTTCGGGGAAGGGTTTACCCCTCCTCTACCCCCCACCCCTGGACCTCGACGGGGGGAGGGGGCGCAAGTAGTTAGAGCGCCCAAGATGGCCTTGACGAGGAAGCCAATCTCATTGATGTTACAACGGTTCTGGCCACATGTTGGCCTCCTGGAGGGGGACCCTGACCTAATTTACTGCGGCCCCTCCTTTGATCGATCTCCTCCTCGATGGCCTTAAGATGGCCCCCGAGGCTCCCGAGGGTGCCCCAAGACGGCTCCAAGGGGGGCCCAGGAGGCCCCAGGAGGCATGCCACTAAGAGGCTCCGAAGAGATCGCCCAGGGGCACCCAAGACGTCCCAAGAGGCCCCGGGGACTGCCAAGAGACCCCGAAGACGCCGCCCGCCCCAACAAGACTCAAAGGAGCTCTCGAGAGACATCCGAAGAGACTCCGAGGGGCATCCAATTGGCATCTGGCCTTTCTGCTCGCCCCCCTCCTCCTCCCACTCCTCCTCCATGTCCTCCTCCTCCTCCTTCTCCTCTTTCTCCTCCTCCTTCTCCTCCACCTCCTCCTATTCCTCCTCGTCCTCCTCCTCGACCTCCTCCTCCTCCTCCTCCTCCTCATCCTCCTCCGTCTCCGTCTCCGTCTCCTCGTCTCCGTCTCCGTCTCCGTCTCCGTCCTCCTCCTCCTCCTCCTCCTCCTCCTCCTCCTCCTCCTCCTCCTCCTCCTCCTCCTCCGCCTGCTCTTCCTCCAGTTCCTCTTCCATCCTCCCCATCTTGGAGTATGACGTCTTACCCAGCTGCATGCTCCTCAACATCCCTGATCAGGGCCACTCGTCTGGGCATCGTTTCTGGATGAGCCAGTGGGGTTACGCGGCGAAGCGTCTAGAATTTCTCGAGCAGCGCATGGGCTCGAAACGGAGCGACCAGCCGGGAGTTGGCGGCTGACGTTATCCACCTCTTCATAATATTCCCCACCGCTATCCTCTTCACAATATTCCCCATACCATTACGGTCAACCGTACACTCACATCAAAATGGGCACTGCGACTCACACAATGCCAGTACAACTAGCCGCAATTTCGTACGTAAGCAACTCCCTCATGATGAAGAAAACCGATGAATGCAATTCGTCGTGCCGACTTAGGCGAGGCGACAAATCCAGCAATACAATCCACATGAATCGCAAAAGGCCGCCAATCATCCGCTAACGTGGGGAAAAATGACGGAACGAATCGGTGAATGGCACTGCAGAGGTGTGGAATGGTGGCCATGAGCGCAGGCGCAACGCGGGGGGGGCGGTGATGTCTCCTTCTTCTATGCTTCCGTGAACGGGAGCGCCAAGACACAACAGCAAACCGGCGCACCGCCGTCACCCGCCGCCGATTCACTGCCAATTGCTGACCCCTTAACAAAGTGGATGGCCGCCGCTGATAACTGCGCGCCGTCCTTCGGAAAAGTGGTGATGACGATCTCGCCGTCTCGGAGGAAAAAGCCCTCGTCTTCGGGCGGCGGCTCCCAGCCTCCGTTCGACACTGCGCCATCCTCGCGAAGCCAGCGTCGGGCCACCCTTCTTTCTAGTCCGCCTCGTCATTATCATCTTTCCCATTCTCCTGATCCCCCTCCGAGAAGGTGATGGTCTCCCGCCAAGTCTATATCAAATCGTTCCTGTCACGCACATGGCCTGCCACATTGACTGCGAAAGGAAAAAAAAACATTTCGACCTCATCGTAATCCCCCCGTCAGTCTGCGTGCAGAAGGGGCCCAGCCCACAGGAACGGAGAGAATCAAAGCAGAAGCAGCGCGTCGCAACGTGTCCTTGTTCCGGCGACCACATGCGTTTCCCATACCCCACCTTGGGGAGGGCGCCGATGGCAGAGCAACTAAACGGTTAACTGACGGCGATCGTATCCAGGAGCAAACACCTCTCGGGCCTTCATCCCAGATCGGCAGCAGGACTGCATCTTGCCCGAAGCCTCAAACTGACAGATCTGACCGACAAACCTGGCCGGTCAGCGCAGAGCGGCGGTCGAGCACAGTAGAACTCTGGTCGCGACTGCCTCCTCGAGTCCTCTGGAGTAGACTGGAAGGGCGGCAGACCCAAGCGGGAACCTGCAAAGATTCGCCCGAGCAGCAGCAGCGGCGTGCATGTGTGCACCCGGGCATAAGACGTGAGCCTTCTGCACACACACACACACACACAGACGCGCGTGCGTGTGTGTGGCTTTTCTGCCCAGAATGCATGCGCACTGGAGTCGGGCCCAGGGGCCTGGCTTCGAGCCGCCGACTCGGGATAATCGTGAACTTATGAACTTTCCAGCGGCGGGTGCTCTGGCGGCGGGTGCTCGGCCAGACATGTAGAGAGATACACTATACATATACACCCTGAGAGAGAGATAGAAACGGAGTGCGAGACTGAATAAAAGGGGGAGGGAGAGAGAGAGAGAGAGAGAGAAAAAAAAAAAAATGAACAAAACAACAATGAAAATAGAACAAAATGTGTGTTGCTTTGCCTTGTAACAACAACGACTGCAGCAACAACAGCAACAACGACAACCGCAACGACAACCACAACGACAACCACAACGACAGCAACAACAACAACAACAACAACAACAACAACGACAACAACAACGGGAACAACAACAACGACAATAACAACAACAACAACAACGACAACAACAACAGCAACAACAACAACAACAACGGGAACAACAACAACAACAACAACAACAACAACAACAACAACAACAACACACAAACAAAAACAATACAACGAAAGAACCAGCAATAAATAACGAGACAAAAACACAACACAACAACAAACAAAAAAACAACAAACGAGAGAGAGCACGCCGATGCGGACCCACGGGCTTGGGCGCCGCGCGGCAAGCGGTGCGCGCGCCCCGTGCTCACGGCCGGCGCACGGCACTGCGGGGGCGGGGGACGCCGGGGAGGCCCTGGCCGCGCGGGACGCCGCGCGAGGGCTGGGCGGACGAGGGCTCCCCGAGCGCAGCAGGGGGCCGCCGGGGAGAGCCCAAGGAGCGGAGGCCGAGGGCGCGATGGCGCCGTGGCGGGACGGCCCCCCCCGGCCGAAGTGAACGAGGCCGCCCAGGGGCACACGAGCAAGGAGGCCCCCAAGAGGCCCCGAGGAGGCACCAGGACGGCCCGCAAGGGGCCTCAAAACTGCCTCCCAGAGGCCCCCGAGAGGCCTCCCACGAGATGCCCACGAGAGGCCTCCCACAAGACTGCCTCCAAGAGGCCCCCGAGGTGCCTCCCACGAGATGCCGAGGAACGTCCACCGGGCTTGTGACCCACAACCCGGGCACGGTGGCGGGCCTTGCCGCATAGGCAGCTGAAGCAGTTCTGTGGTCGATCTCCTGCTCGAAGGCCCGCCCCAGGGCGCGATCCGCCCAGAAGCTCGACGGCGGCTCTGGCCGCGGTAACCGGGAGCCTCACCGGGGGGGCCAGGGAGGAGAGCGGGTGACGAGACCCCCCAAAAAGAGACCTCGACCTTCGATGCTCGAGGCTCGGTGCTCGAGCTGGGAGCACGAAGCTCGATCCCCATCCTCCTCCGGGCGGCGCGGGACCTGGCGAGCCTGGCGGGCTCCTCGCCAGCTGCCGCGCCCCTCCCCCCCTTGTGCCCCTCAGCCGAAACGGCTCCACGGGCAGGGGGGCGGACAGAGGCACGGGGGAGGCGCAGGCCGAGGCTCATCATCATCATCATCATCATCATCATCATCATCATCATCATCATCATCATCATCATCATCATCATCATCATCATCATCATCATCATCATCATCATCATCATCATCATCATCATCATCATCATCATCATCATCATCATCATCATCATCATCATCATCATCATCCATCATCTCATCATCATCATCATCATCGTCGTCGTCGTCGTCGTCGTCGTCATCATCATCATCATCATCATCATCATCATCATCATCATCATCATCATCATCATCATCATCATCATCCTCATCATCCTCATCATCCTCATCATTATCATCATCATCATCAGCATCAGCATCATCAGCATCATCATCAGCAGCAGCAGCATCATCAGCAGCAGCATCATCATCACCATCATCAGCACCAGCATAATCATTATCACAGCAGCATCCTCATCAGCATCATCAGCATCATCATCAGCATCGTTATCATCGTGATCATCAGCATCATCAGCATCATCATGAACATCGTCGTCAGCACCGTCCTCGTCATTGACATCATCATCGTCGTCGTCATCATCAGCATCATCGTAAGCATCGTCGTCGTCATCGTCATCAGCATCATCAGCATCAGCATCAGCATCAGCATCAGAATCATTATCATGATCATCGTCATCATCAGCATCATCAGCATCATGAGCAGCATCATCATCATCATCATCGTCAGCAGCATCATCATCGACGTCCGTAGCAGCAGCAGCAGCATCAGCATCAGCATCAGCATCAGCATCAGCATCAGCATCATCATCATCATCATCATCATCATCACTTTCATCATCATCATCATCATCATCATCATCATCATCACAACCACCACCACAACAACCATCATCATCAGCAGCAGCATAATCAGAAGCAGCAGCATCAGCAGCAGCAGCATCATCAGCAGCAGCACTGTCAGCATCATCATCATCAACATCAGCATCAGCAGCATCATCATCAGCAGAAGCATAACCATCATCAGCATCAGTATCCTCATCAGCATTATCAGCATCAACATCAGCATCATCATCAGCATCATCATTGTCATCATCAGCACCAGCATCAGCATCTGCATCAGCATCATCATATTCAGAGTGTCAGACTCATCATCCGTTGTACGTTACGCTGCGCGGACTTACGCAATAGAGCTGGAGCATCCGTCTTCTCCTCCTCCCCCTCCTCCTCCTACTCGCCCTGCTCCTCCTCAGCTGCCGTCTCCTCATCTTCCTCCTCCTCCTACTCCTCCTCCTCAATGTGCTGTGGGCACGTTCCCTGTCCACGCGGCGGCCCAGGATGCACGGCTGGAGCTAGAATGCAGACTTATCAGGATACGAGCGGGGACGCCACAGTCAAGCGATGGGGCCTGCCATTCGCCATGCTACGAGTGGGCGACAAACGCACTCCCAGTCCCACGAGGAATTTCATCGGCACCCACGAGCTCGGTCAAGTCAATCCAGGTTACTCGCCGACCGCCCTGCAAGACATGTCGGCAGGGTGGGCCGTGCGTTACGACAGGGACTTCATCACCACATAATGAGTGTTGAATGTCTGAACAGCGTTACGGATGAGGGTAAGTTAAGTTCACAGTGTGGTCACAGTGTGGGTCTCACAGCCCAGCCACCCATATTCGTTTTAAAAGCTGCACACACGTACACGGATGGAGGGCGGGTGGCTTTCGAAATGTGTCTCTCGCTGTAGCGTCGCAGACACTCGTTTTGAGTGGTGGCGGCTCTGGCTTGAAACTTCGTCTTCAATTGCAAGAAATATGAATCTCATGAAAGAAATACACGGGTGGAAGGTTGTCCTAAAAAACAAAGATCTCAGTGGACAGTTCCCTGAACGCTATGTTTCTACCCCGCGGCGCTTCAAAAAAAGGACGTTCGCCTGAGCGGCAGGCCCGGAGGGCGGGGGGCCAAACCAGAAATGGTATATGATAGCATGTACGATGGTACACAAGAGTACGCAATGGTGACGCTACCGTAACATGTCGTGATATGATATGCGATGACGTAGAGTACTGCGCCATGCAAGTGCATGCCATGCTATACGCCATGGTATGGTATGCTGTGAGTTGCTACGCTATTATACGCTCCGTCTGGCACGTAGTGGAGTGTCCTCGGGTCCTTGGCACATAGTTCTAGTATTGAGTACTCGGGGGAGTTGAACATGTTCCTGCGCAGCGATCCCAGGTCGAGAGCATGCCTCTCGATTCCCAGTACCGTCGATTTGGCGTGAAGAGCGACCGAGACTGCCCGAGATGCCCTCAAGATCAACCCCCGAGGCTTCCATGAGAGACCAAAGAGACCTCCAAGGCTGTCCCAAGAGCGCCAATGGATGGGACTCGAAAGGACCCCAGAAGCCCTCCCATGCCCCAATCCAAGATCACCCCAAGGCCCTAAATTGACAGGCTCCCAGAGAGACCCCCCAGAGGCTCCCCAGAGGCACCCAGGAGGCCCCCCATAGGACCCCCAAGAGGCTCCCGAGAGGCCCTGCTCCCAAGAGGCCCCCTATGAGTCCAGAGGCTCGCATCCTGCGTTGTAACCTGCAATGCTACCCCTGCGCTTCGGCGGACCTGCAACCTTGTGCCCACAGCCCGGGCAAGGAGGCGGGAGTGGCCGAGGGCCACGAGATCACGGGCGCGCCGGATTGCTCAGGCTCTGGTGCGAGAGTTGCGCCCTTGCGCTCCTTAGGAAGGGCCTCCTTCTCCTCCTCCTCCGCCTCTTCTTCTTACCATTACTATGATTATTATTATTATTATACTATTATTACTAGTATGTATTATTATTCGCATTGTTAATGTTACTCGCATTCGTGTATAACTATTATTCTTATGAAAATTATTCGTACTAGTATTATTATTCCCATTAATGTAGCTATGAATGTTAGTATAATGATTCGTCACAATATAATTATAGGTTCCGTATTATTATTGGTACACCTTAAGGTTTTATTGTTAGTGTGAGTGTTCGTGCTTTTCTTTGTATGATGCTCATTCGTACGATTCACATTATTATTCGTACTACTGCTATTATTATGATTCATTGGCACTCTTATTATTACTAGTAGTATTGATAGTATGTTTAGTTTTCTGACTGGTATTAGGAGTATGCTGTATACGCTTAGTACTACTGCTCTTAGTAGTATTATGATTATCCGTAGTCGTCTTACTATTCGTAGTATTAATAGAACCAGCATTAGTAGTAGTCTTACGAATCCGAATAGTAATATTAAGATAGAAGTCTTCGCGCTCGCATGTGCATAGCCTTAGTATTATTGATAGAAGCTTTCGTCTGAGTAGTAGTAGCATTCGTATTATTATGGTATTCCTTCTCTGATGATTATTATTAGTATTAATATGAATATTCGCATCAGCATTACTCTTAGCATTATGACTATTATTAGTACTCCTCCTCCTTCTTCTCCGCCTCCTTCTCATCCTCCTCCTCTGCAGAGCTGCCAAGGGGGCGGCGCAAGGGAGAGGATGCCAGGGGGCCGCACGATGGCGGAATCCATGCTCGGGGCGGGGTGGTGGGGCGGGAGAGGCAGAGGCAGGGAAGCGAGGGGGCCAGGGCGGGGACGCAGGGAGGATGGAGATGGTCGTTATCCTCCTCCTCCTCCTCCTCCTCCTCCCGCTCCTCCTCCTCCTCCTCCTCCTCCTCCTCCTCCTCCTCCTCCTCCTCCTCCTCCTCCTCCTCCTCCTCCTCCTCCTCCTCCTCTCCTCCTACCCCTCCTCCTCCTCCTCCTCCTCCTCCTCCTCCTCCTCCTCCTCCTCCTCCTCCTCCTCCTCCTCCTCCTCCTCCTCCTCCTCCTCCTCCTCCTCCTCCTCCTCTGCCGAGCTGCCGAGGGGGCGTCTGGGACAAGATGCCAGGGGGCCGCACGGTGGCGGAGGCCGTGCTCGGGGCGGTGTGGGAGGGCGTGGGAGGCAGAGGCAGGGAAGCAAGGGTGCCAGGGCGGGGACGCAGGGAGGATGAAGATGGTCGTTATTCTCCTCCTCTCCTCCTCCTCCTCCTCCTCCTCCTCCTCCTCCTCCTCCCCTCCTCTCCTCCTCCTCCTCCTCCTCCTCCTCCTCCTCCTCCTCTCCTCCTACTCCTCCTCCTCCTCCTCCTCCTCCTCCTCCTCCTCCTCCTCCTCCTCCTCCTCCTCCTCCTCCTCCTCCTCCTCCTCCTCCTCTGAGCTCCGTAGCCATTTTGTGCTCAAGGCATGCTTTGTTGAAGATGGTCGTTATTATCCTCCTCCTCCTCCTCCTCCTCCTCCTCCTCCTCCTCCTCCTCCTCCTCCGCCCGTAGCCATTTTGGCTCAAGATGCTTTGTTCCACAGGGGAACAAGTGGATACCGCTAGTCCGCGGCTAGTGCCAGGGCCTTTGTGCCCGACAGCTTTGTTCATCTCTCCGTGTGCCTCCTGCAGCCCGCAGGTGAGCTTCCTCTCGTCCAGTCTGGCAGCATGGGGAAGCAGGTGGCGGTGCGTGGTTATGTGTCTTGTCCTCATGAAAGTTGTCACTACAAGTGGAACTGGAAGAGGCACACGACCTGCTGGCAGTGCGAAGGCCTTCTGCGTCCTGTCGGGGGCCAACCACCACCTCGTGATGCAGGGTCGTGGAACCGTGGTCCTCCCACACTACCTGGCGCAGCTCAACCAGGACACCCACCAAGCCCTTTCGTGCGGCCGCCCCCAGGACAGTGGGCTCTTACAGGGGCGGCAACTACGGCGGCAACCCTCGGTGACGGCAGTACCAACCCTTTCGCCCCCTCGACCGACCAGCTGTTCGAGGCTCTGCTGCGCCGCGCCCCACAGCACGGCGATCGCCTGGCGGCACTCAAGAAGGAGTTCGAGAGCCCCACCGCCAGCGGCCGCCGCCCCAGTCAAGCCCAGCCTTGAGCGTGAGAGAGAGGCTCAGCGGCTGGCAGTGGCTGCTCGCAAGGCCGACGAATCTCTTGCGAAGGCGATCGCTCACGAGCAGGAGTGCATCGACTGGCTGGCACGGGCTCGGGCGACTGTGGAGCAGGCGGCACAAGATGCAGCCGACGCCAGGCTGGCACATGAGCAGCAGCTGGAACAAGACCTCCAGCGCCTCAAGAATCGACAAGGAGCTGCACGTACTGCCGCCGACCCCAAGCCCAAGCTCAACCTGTCCAGCTTCCTCGACGAGAGCTACGAGCTTGGGCAGCTGTTCGAGTTCGAGGACGGCGAGGCCTTCGACTTCGAGGACCTGGATCTGGCCAAGGAAGACATCGTGGCTTGGCAGAAGCACAAGATCTCTTTGGCACAGGAGATCAAGCAGGCAATCAGTGCAGCGATTGGCCCAGCAGCTGCGTCACTGGGGGCTCGCAGACAACAGTTCAAGGAGTTCAAGGCTCGCATGGCTTCCAAGCGTCGACGTGTGGGAGCTGACGAGGCAGCTGCTGAAGGCGAAGATCGTGGTGATGGGCAACCTGCAGGTGGAGACCAGTCTGCTGCCCCTGCCGCAGACGAAGGCCAGGCAGCACCCGCTGCTGGGCATCGCGCCGCGGCTTCGGCAGCAGCCTCTGCCGCCCCTGCTGCAGCGACGCCACCTTCGCAGCCCCAGGAGGCAGCGGCAAGCGAGGCGCCCCCTAAGGCGAAGGCGTCCCAGGAGCGAGTGCAGCAGGTCCTGGCAGGGGCCAGGGGCAACTCGCCCTCGTCGGCGACCTACGCTGATGCTGCCGTGGCTCCACAAAAGTGCGGGTAGCACGATTCGACTGTACCCGAAGCCGAGACGATCTCAGAATGCTACACTAGAAGTTCGACGATTGTTACTGCACAATCTTTCTATGTGGGGGCACAAAGCCACCAAGCTTTTTGCAGAGAGTGATGTTGACATCATCATCATGCCTGAGACCCACGTGCTGGCGTGCGACACCCAGGATATTCTGAGCACGCTGAAGCAGCACAAATGGCAAGGTATTGTTTCTCCAGCATACCCCACGACCTACGTGAAGAAGGCAGGTGGCATTGTACTGGGTATCCGTCAGCACCATTGTTGGTCTTCTTTTCGCCACTTGTCAGACGACCCTGACAATGCGATTGGCCTAGTTGACGCCAGCAACAAGCAAAAGTTATCAGGGCCCCTGTCCTTCAAGGATGTGGTGGCGATCGAGTGGAAGATCGCCAGAGTCCCATTACTTGTGATTGGAGCCTATTTGACTGTCTCAGTGGGGTTGGAAGCACCTATCAATGTTTCAAAGCTTCTCACTATTTCGGCGCTGTTGGATAACCATGCGGGACCTTGGATCGTCATGGGTGACTTCAACGCTACCCCCCTGGAGATGGTCACATGGATTCGCAAATGGAATGGACATTTTTACCACCCACCAGGCATCACGCACACTTCCACGAGAGGCAAAGGGCAGCGCATCATCGACTATGCTGTGGCTTCTCAGGACTTCTCTGCACTTTTTCATGATGCGATCCAGTTAGATGCTCAGGGTGGTGACCATTATGGCATGATTTTGGAGCTGAATGTTTCGGCACAACAGTCTGCACGTCGAGTCTTGGACCTACCGAGGATGTTCTTGCCACCGCTGCCCACCAAGTTGCAGAGCGACCCCAACAGCAAACGTTCGAGGAAGAAATTAGAGCTGGATCGGAGACGGCAACAGCGTGCTTCGGAGTACTCGGAGGATCTCGAACAAGAGCCTGAACCCGAGTATGAAGACGAGGAGTCCTTGGCACAACCTCAGCAGGCAAGCTCGTGCACGAAATACCCAGAGGAGGCTCGCAAGTTTCTACATCGAGATTTTTTCGATTTCGACTCCGAGGCACTTCAGCAGATGTGGCAGTCACATATTTTTGACCACAAGACGTCCGAGGTCAAGCCAGTAGTGCAGGATTGCCACCCAGCCAAGTATTTAGAATGGAGGGTTGAAGATCTGGATAGGCTTTGGACCACCATTGACGACAACACTCTCCAGCATTGTGAGTGGACCCTACCGCCAGATTGGATACAAGACAGCCTCTCGTACAAGTATGATCCCGAGACCGCTATTGAGCTGGGATCAGACTACGGAAGATTTACGTCAGTCTTCGAGAATTTCCTGTGTCGTGTACTTGAGGTACCTTCTGATCGAGCTTGGCACTATAAAGGTCGAGGAGTTGCAAGAGAATTCAAAACTTTGCCGATTGCAGCACCCGCGCCAACAAGAGCGCATTCAGATATGTCAATCAAGTGGTGGTTACAAGTTTCTGGTTGGATTCAGGAGCTTATTCGAGTCTCTGCTAATGGGACCCAGCAGCACTTCGAGGAGTTCTCTACTGCATCAGGTGGCAACTCCTCTCCTCCTCCCCCCGTTTTGCTCAGCCCAGTCTCGAAAAAAACAAGTCAGGACAGCATCGAGAAAAGATTTCTTGGTGCACAGATTGGCTCAGGCTCCCGCTGACATGCCTCTTTCAGGTTTCGGCCAGGTAATAGGCAGAGATCGGCAGGACTGGGCCAGTACGCTACTCAACATTCACAATCTACCGAGAGAAGCTCTCATCACGATGGGAGCATCAGCAGATAAGATCGCAGCAGCCCTGGAGCGCAAGGCAGCCAAGGAGAGCTACAACGTTTTTCAGATCTGGATTCGTGATTCTTTTGCTCAAGGCTGTGGGAAGCTACATGGGTACGTCAAGCCCAAGACGCGTGTGGAGACAGAGTACCGCGACCTGAAAGGAAGTTCCACGAGCCTCAAGGATATTTTGGTCCAGAAGAGTCAGCTTTGGCAACGCAAATGGTCTTCCAAATTTCTGTCAGTACAAAGGCTGCATCAATTTCTTCGTCGGGCTCACGCCAAGGCAGCAGCACAACCTTGGCCAGCTCTCGAGCCCGAGCAGGTCGCCATCACAGTCAAGCAGATCAACTCCAGCAAGGCGGCAGGCATCGAGCAACTGGGCGGTACTCTTAAATATTTACCTCCAGCTGGCATTATTCACCTGACTGGGTTTTTGAATGAATGCGAACGACGAGGAGGCTGGCCCTGGCAGATTCAGATTGCTATTGTTGCACTTCTGAGGAAAGGCGCTGACACTGATCGTTCAATTGGTCTCATCCCAGATTTGATACGCTTGTGGAGTTCAGCCAGACAGATTTTTCCTTCTAAATGGGTCGAGCAGATGGCTGGCAAGTGGGACAATGCGATCAGAGGATCTTCCTGCTTGCGTGTCGGACTTTTACGAGCCTTTTCCGACGAAGCCATCCGGATGGGGCCCAAGCACACCGTCTCGGCTAGTCTTTTGTGGGACATCGACAGTTTCTACGACTCGCTAGAATACGAGCGCCTGTTCGAGCAGGGCTTGGCCCTGGATTTTCCGCCTTTGATGTTGCTGATGGAAGGGCTGGCTCATCTTTTAGTTAGAGTTTTTCGTGAAGCAGGATGTTTTTCACCACCAGTCCAGGCCAACAAGTCCATCATCGCAGGAGCTCGTAGAGGGGTCGATTTTGGAAGATTCTATCTATACAGTATCCTTGAAGCAATATACAACAAATACTCACCGTCGGTCAGCACGTCGTCTTGGGTTGATGATATCACGCAGTACGCATGTGGGTCCGTCAGGTTCCTCTCCCAGGCGCTCACCAAGGCTGGGGCTCTCTTGGGTAGGCTCTGCAACAAGGCGCACTTGAGCATCGCCAGCAAGAGCAAGATCATCGCGGGGGACCTTGATTTAGCAAAGGACATTGCGCGCAAGCTGGCACAGCACAACATCAAGATCACTGTAGCGCACAAAGCAGTAGATCTAGGCACGGACAGAGGCACAAACATGCGAGCACGACCTAAAGCAGCAGCACGTCGCAAAGCAGCGTGGAAGCAAACAGTCCGAGCTCGGAAACTTATTGGAGCAGGCAGAACAGGCAGAGCAGCAGCACGACGAGTGATACATCGAGGATGTTACGCAAAAGTTCAGTATGATGCAGCTGTGTACGGTATGTCCCCTTCGGCAGTGCAGGCTTGGCGCAGAGCTATAGGAGGCACTTTCACTCTGTCAGTCCGCGGCAGGTGCCTTGACACTCTTTTACAGCTGGAGCTTGGAGATCAAGATCCAGCAATCTCGCAGGTATTTAAGATGCTCGACAGCTGGATGGCCATTCTTGCCTCAGGAGCTGAAGCTCGAGCTTTTGCAGCACGCGATTGGTCTCAGCACGTGGCTAAGGCTAGAGAGATTCCTAAACATCGATGGCGCAGAATCACAGGCCCCACCAGAGCTGTAGTAAATACCCTTTTGGACATCAACTGGGACCCCATCGGGCCATGGCATTGGGTTTCTGATCTTGGGAACGTCTATCAGGCTACTCCAGAGGTCCTTGAAGCTGGTCCGCTAGATCTAGATGACATCCGCCAAGACCTAGCCGATTCAGTTCGTCGGGTTCTTTGGATGCGAGCAGCTAAACATTACGAAAGCGCTGATGTTGCTAACGGAGTAGACCTAACTGATGTACGACAGCAGTTACGACGAGCTAGAGATAAAGATCAGCTTAAGTGGGCAGGAGCTTTAGTCAACGTCTGCTGTGGTGGTCAGTGGGCCAGAGAGAGAATTCAAAGCATCATCAACCCGCCCGACTTTTCTGTTATTTGTGACCGCTGTGATGGTGGACGACCAGAGTCTACTTTCCACCGAATTTGGGGATGTTCCGCGAACGACGCCCTGCCCTCGACCACCAGCATCGAGGCTTTTGTGCATCGTGCTCGCACCCAGGTGGATTCACAGCCGTCAGTGTGGCTACGAGGCCCCACTCCGTCGTCGTGGACACAAGTTTCGCAGCCGCCCGACGAGGCGGACATTTTTGTGCACAGCCACGGCGTCTTCCCCGACGGCACAGACCTGATCGTCGGCGCAGGTGATGCCTCAGGGGGTGAATATTCAGACCAGGCCAGATTCAGGAGAGTGTCTTGGGCATATGTTGTCTTCGAGGAGTTCGACCTAGCGAACCCAGCTCCCTCCCTGGCCTTGGCAAGGGTGTCCTCGGGAGCCACTTGGGGACCCCAGACAATCAATCACGGCGAGATGATAGCGCTCTTGAGGTTCCTGGAGGAGGCCCCTGTGGGCCGACCACTCGTCTTCGTCACGGACTCGTCATATGTCCAGAAAAACGTCAGTAAGGTCCTCTTGGATTTCTTTCCTACTGGATTTAGGAACGAGTGGCGTCGAATTCAGCGGCTTCTTCAAGAGAAGCCGACCAGCATCATCAAGATCGAGTCGCACATGACTCCAGATCAGGCTGCGGAGAAAAAGGAGCTCGTCTTTGCGTGGGTTGGCAACAAGGCAGCTGATGAACTGGCTGACCACACGGCCAAGAATATCCAGTTGCAGGCGGGGGAGGTGGAGGCGGTCCAGATTTCTGAGGCCCTGACGCGTGCTGTTAGAATTCGTGCTTGTGAGGTTTTCCTCTCGAGATTTTCAGAGGCCTCTGGAGACAATCCCCAGGCCCCGAGAGCTCGCAAGAAAGCCAGAGCCAAGCCGAAACCAGCAGTCCCTCCTCCTCCTCCTCGAGCCTTCAACCCTCGCCCCAAGTTAGCCAAGCAGCTTAGGGAGTCAGCACATAATATGATTCCGGTAGGAGAGGGCCCTGAATCGAGGCTCTTTTGTAATTTGTGTTGTTCGGTCATCTCTGTCAACTCGCACGGTAATATTCCGTCCCAGGAGTTTCTTGCCTCCCCGTGTGTTTTAGCGGAACCCCGTTCGGGATTCGAGGGAGCGAAGTCTCTCCACAATGTGTACATCGGTGCCAGGTATGTTGACCCGTCTCATGATATGGTCATGTCTGCCAAAGGCACATACATTTGCCTGACCTGCGGCTCCCACGCCATCAGAGCGGGTCAGAATCTCTTCAAGGAATGCAAGAAGGCCACTGCGTCTGGTGCGGCCTATCTTGCCAAATTCACAAGAGGGGAAGTCTAGCTTCCTCACCGTTTGCCTCCCTTAATCCAAGGGCAGGCTACCTCTCTTTTTAGATTGACCAACGGTCAACTGCGTGGTCCTCCTCCTCCTCCTCCTCCTCCTCCGTCTTTTTCTTACGAGTAGTAGTAGTAGTAGTAGTAGTAGTAGTAGTAGTAGTAGTAGTAGTAGTAGTAGCAGCAGCAGTAGTAGTAGGAGTAGTAGTAGTAGTAGTAGTAACCTTACCCGTAGTACTAGTATTACTAATTGTGTTATCAATGTTATTACGATTAGTATTCTTAGTCTGATTGTATGATGAATGGTGTGGTTAGTGCTCGTATGCGTCGTATCAGTACTCTTATTAGTACTAGTACAAGTATTGTTAATCGTGCTGCTAGAAGTATTATGCTGATTCGTCTTCTAACTACTAGTATGAGTAGTCTTCGTTTCATGATGCGTGTTAATAGTATCCCTTCTCTTCGTCCTGCTCCTCCTCCGCCTCCGCCTCCTCCTCCTCCTCCTCCTCCTCCTCCTGCTCCTCCTCCTTCTCCGCCTCCTCCTCCTCCTCCTCCTCCTCCTCCTCCTCCTCCTCCTCTCTCCTCCTCCTCCCTCCTCCTCCTCCTCCTCTCCTCCTCCTTCCTCACTCCCTCCTCCTCCTCGCTCCTCCTCCCCCCCTCTCCTCTTCTCTCCTCCTTCTCCTCCTCCTCCTCCTCCTCCTCATCATCATCCTCATCTTCTTCCTCCGCCTCCTCATCATCGTCATCGCCATCAGCATCATCATCATCATCATCATCATCACCATCATCATCATCATCATCATCATCATCATCATCATCATCATCATCATCATCATCATCATCATCATCATCATCATCAGTAGCATCATCATCAGCATCATCAGCATCATCATCATCAGCAGCAGCACCATCAGCATCATCATCAGCAGCATCATTATCATCATCACCACAACCACCATCATAATCATGGTCATCATCATCATCATCATCATCATCATCATCATCATCATCATCATTATCATCATCATCAGCAGCAGCATCAGCATCTTCATCATCATCATCATCATCATCATCAATCATCATCACATCATCATCATCATCATCATCATCTCATCATCATCGTCTCATCATCATCATCATCATCATCATCATCATCATCATCATCATCATCATCATCATCATCATCATCATCATCATCATCATCATCATCATCATCATCATCATCATCTTCATCGTCAGCATCATATTCATCATCACCACCATCATCATCGTCATCATCATCAGCATCATCATCATAATCATCCGCCTCCGCCTCCGCCTCCTTCTCCTCCTCCTCCTCCTCCTCCGCCTCCTCCTCCGCTGCAGAGCTGCCGAGCGGGCGACAGGGAGAAGATGCCAGGGGGCCGCACGGTGGCGGAGGCCGTGCTCGGGGCGGGGTGGGAGGGCGGGGGAGGCAGAGGCAGGGAAGCGAGGGGGCCAGGGCGGGGACGCAGGGAGGAGGGAGATGCTCGTTTTCCTCCTCCTCCTCCTCCTCCTCCTCCTCCTCCTCCTCCTCCTCCCCTCCTCCTCCTCCTCCTCCCCCCCCGTCCCCTCCTCCTCCTTTCCTCCTCCCCCTTCCCCCCCCGTCCTCCTCCTCCTCCTCCTCCTCCTCCTCCTCCTCCTCCTCCTCCTCCTCCTCCTCCTCCTCCTCCTCCTCCTCCTCCTCCTCCCCCTCCTAATGTGCCCGACTGTCGGCAATGCGGCGGGTGACCATGGGGCGGGGGAGATGGCTGATCCGGCTTCGGAGGGATTCGTCCTGCATGGAGCGCCTAACGCTGACAGTTGGGATGCAGTAGCGGCACTAGTAAGGCGCAGAGCCTCCAAAGCCCTTGAATTCGCCCTGGATGCCGACTCGTCCCGTGCTGAGCGTGAAGATAACGCGCCTCGGGGGTCCAGTGGCGGAGGCGTGAAGATAGCTCTGAGGGTCTCGGACCACAAGATGGTCCGGGACGGAGCAAGGTGGCGATGTGAAGGCTGCAGTCAGCGAGTACATGCCTCTGCCTTGCTAGATTGCTGCCGCACTCTGTGCACCCCGCCGCCGGCCCCGCCAGCCCCACCCCCACCCGTCCTCAACAGTGCCGCCAGGGCTGCGAGGGACGGGAGGTGGAAGGGCTTGGGCGGGAGGGTGTTGCATCCGAAGCTTGGAGAGTGGCTGAAGTATTGCATGTTGTTCTGCCATGAAGGTAGCAAATATGCGACAGAAGATTTCCGTTGAGGTCCGCTGCTTGGGAAAGTCTCGCAAAGGAGCGGAGAACCTAGCTAAATTTATATGCGCGGCGTGAGGGCCCGCCAAGTCGGTCCTCGCAGCGATGCATGCGCGTGTCTGTGCTGAAGAGGTGGCTAGAGCCAAGAAGGTGAAGACCCTGGGACCCAGGGACCTGTTCCGTCAGCCGTGGCCGCGCCGAGAGACCAGGGATAAGTGATCTCGGAAGCTCCTGACGTGTCTTCTCAGCCTCTGGTGCAGCCCCTTGACCCAGAGGAAGAGGCGGTAGAATGGCTCTTTGGAGGCGCGGATCTGGGTCGCCCTGCGGGACCCCAGCCAGCTGACGGTCAACTCCCCTTGGAAAGAGGTGAGCCGATTCCGCGACCTCCAGATATGGCGCGAGATGCGCCTGATAATTGACGGCCCTTCCTGCGCCCAGGGTTGCTGTGTTTATTTCGACGTTCACGGTGATGTTGGGCGCGGGTGCGCGCTGTGCCGCGAGGACGCATCGATCCGAATCCTTCCCGGCGATTCCTTCCCCTCCTCA
>CAUYUJ010010016.1:0-30847 GCA_963575745.1 Prorocentrum cordatum
CTCTCCTCCTCACCTCCGCCCGCACACGTACACGCATGCACGCATCAGACATACTCGCGCACTCACATTCCCCCTTTCCTCCTCTTTCTCGCACAGCACCGCGCAAGGCACGACGGCAGGCGCACACGCACGCGCACCCGCGACGCTCACTCACCTCCCCTCCTCCTCCTCCTCCTCCTCCTCCTCCGCCTCCTCCTCCTTCCTCCTCCTAAAGCCCTCCTCCTCCTCCTCCTCCTCCTCCTCCTCGCTCCTCCTCCTCCTCCTCATCTCCTCCTCCTCCTCCTCCTCCTCCTCCTCCTCCTCCTCCTCCTCCTCCTCCTCCTTCCTCTCACACAGCACAGCGCACCACAGCGCAGCAGAGCACAGCACAGCACGGCTCAGCTCAGCACAGCACAGCTCATCTCAGCACAGCACAGCTCAGCACAGCACTGCACAGCACAGCGCCTCAGCACAGCACAGCTCAGCACTGCACAGCACTGCACAGCACTGCACAGCTCCTCTGGACACCAAAGGGGGTGCGCAGCAGGTGGTCTCTCAGCGCGGCCGCTATCCACGACACTGTCGCAAAGCTTGGCAGGCGTGACCTTGCTGGACACCATAGGGGGTGCGCAGGGGGTGGTGTCTCAGCGCGGCCGCTTTCCACGACAGTGCCGCAAAGCCAAGCAGGCGTGGCACTTTCTGGACGCCACAAGGGGTGCGCAGGGGGTGGTCTCTCAGCGCGGCCGCAATCCACGACACTGCCGCAAAGCCTAGCAGGCGTGGCACTTTCTGGACACCGCAGGGGGGACGCAGGGGGTGGTCTCTCAGCGCTGCCACTATCCACGACATTGTCGCAAGGCCTAGCAGGCGTGGCACTTTCTGGACACTATTGGGGGTGCGCAGGGGGTGGTCTCTCAGCGCGGCCGCTCTCCACGACACTGTCGCCAAGCCTAGCAGGCGTGGCACTTTCTGGACACCATAGGGGGTGGTCTCTCAGCGCGGCCGCTCTCCACGACACTGTCGCACAGCCTAGCAGGCGTGGCACTTGCTGGACACCATAGGGGGCGCGCAGGGGGTGGTGTCTCAGCGCGGCTGCTATCCACGACACTGCCGCAAAGCCTTCCAGGCGTGGCACTTTCTGGAAACCATAAGGGGTGCGCAGGGGGTGGTGTCTCAGCGCGGCCGCTATCCACGACACTGTCGCCAAGCCTAGCAGGCTTGGCACTTTCTGGACACCATACGGGGTGCGCAGGGGGTGGTCTCTCAGCGCGGCCGCTGTCCACGACACTGTCGCACAGCCTAGCAGGCGTGGCACTGTCTGGAGACCATAGGAGGTGCGCAGGGGGTGGTGTCTCAGCGCGGCCGCTACCCACGACACTGTCGCACAGCCTAGCAGGCGTGGCACTTTCTGGACGCCACAGGGGGTGTGCTGGGGGTGCGGTCGATATCCGCTTCGGGCTTCCAACGTGTGGCAGGCGTGGCACTTTCTCGATGCGACAGGGGGTGCGGTGGAGTTGCGGTCGCTATCCGCTTCGGCCTCGCGAAGCGTGACAGGCGTGACACTTCTTCGACGCCACAGGGGGTGCGTTGGGGGTGCGCTCGCTATCCGTTTCGGGCTCGCAACGTGTAGCAAGCGATGCACTTTCTCGATGCCACCGGGAGTGCGCTGGGGGTGCGGTCTCTATCCGCTTCGGCCTCGCAAAGCCTGGCAGGCGTGGCACTTTCTCGACGCCACAGGGGGTGCGCTGGGGGTGCGGTCGCAATCCGTTTCGGATCCGCAAAGCGTGGCACGCGTGGCAACTTCTCGACGCCGTATGGGGGGTTGGGGGTGCGGTCGCTATCCGTTTCGGGCCCGCAAAGCGCGGCAGGCGTGACACTTCCTGGACGCCACAGGGGGTGCGCTGGTGTGGCAGGCGTCGCGCTTCCTCGACGCCACAGGGGGTGCCTTGGGGGTGCGATCGCTGTCCGCTTCGGGCTCGCAAAGTGTGGCGGGCGCGGCGTTTCTCCTCTCCACCTCTCCTCTTGACTGGCGTCACCAACGGCATCGGCGGGGAACGGTCACCAACATCATTCTCACATGCTTCACTTCAGCTACCATCACTCCAGCCACCATATATCGGGAGCGGCCAAGAGGGGGGTGTCCAAGAGGGGGGGGTGCAAATCATGACCGGCGGCACGTGCGCGGCCCAGCGGGGGGGCCAGGGACGCATCAACACAAGAAGAGGCGCCATGAAATATGGGGAAATGTCATGCCCCCCGCCATGATATCCACCCCCCCCTAGTCATCACCCCCCTCTTTTCCGCCCCCGAATGTACACCCTGCGAAATGCTTAAGAGATCATGGGTTAAGAAATTCATAGTCTCAGAAATTGAATGAATTCATAGTCTCGAGATTCTGGACGAAAACTTAGGTTTTCTTAAGCATCGCCTAGGGTGTAAGCATGTGGGGCTCCTCGGTGGCGCAGTCTTACGATCGCAGCGCTTCCGTGGCACCGTGTCCTCCTGCGCGCAGCTCGGGCCCACGTGGGCTCTCCGCTGCTGCGGCCTCGGGCCCCCCGCCCCCTTTGTTCCTTCTCCTCCGCGTCCCTCGTCATCCCTCCTACTGAAGGGGCCCTGGGACACACAAATAAACACACCCAAAAACAGGATTCCCCATATTTTTCCATATGTGTTGGATGTTCGTCTGCCCCCCCCACTTCCCATATATCATTGCATTTTCCTGGGAATCGACGATCAATTGTGTCTGTGTGTTTGTTCCCTCCTGACCTGCCTCCCACCTCCTGCTTCGCTCTCCTGCTCGGGGGGGGTCGGTCTTTGCGTCTTGCCTGCTGCGTCGCCGCGATGGGACAGGACAGAGGGGGCGACGAGAAAGAGCCAGCAGCTGGCTCCTCTCGGCGGCCAGGCCGGGAGGGCACGGGCCGAGGGCTCCAGGGAGGCCAGGCTGGCAGCCAGGGCGGCCTAGTGGTGCAGGGGGCCTTATGTCGGCTACACTCGGGGAGACGTAAGACCCGGGTACGGGGGACTCGGAAATCCCCGACGAGGTCGTCAAAAAAATGACGAGGCCGAGCCTGCATTTTGACGAGGCCTCCCGCTGCAGACATCCCACGAAACTCCTCCTCGTCAAAATCCGAGGCGCGGTCGTCAAAAAACGATGGCGAACCCAAGTCCCGGCAAACCCGGGTCTTACGCTCCCCCGATAGTGGTGCAGGGGGCCTTATGTCGGCTACACGCAAGAGTGACCCTGGGTATGAGTGACCTTTGGTGCGCGGCTTTCGGGGGCCGCGGGGGGACCAAACTCAGGCGCGCAAGACGCTGCTATCGCATCGCAATCGGTGATCGGGGGACCCCATGATGCCCGCACCAAAGGTCACTCCGGCGAAAGGTCACTCTTACGTGTAGCTGATTATGGCGGGCCGGAGAAGTCTGCCGGGTCTTCCCGGTGATCTGCCGGGTCTTCCGGGTGCTCTTCCGGGCGCCCGGAAAAAATGCTAAAAGAATGCTGAACGAATGCTGAAAAGAATGCAAAACAAATGCGCGGCAGAATCGGCCGCCAGAAAATATGCAAAACGAGTGCTGAAAAGAATGCAAAAAGAATGCGCGGCCGAATCGGCCGCCTGAAAATATGCAAAACGAATGCTGAAAAAATGCAAAAAGAATGCAACAAGCATGCGCGGCCGAATCGGCCGCCTGAAAGTATGCAAAGAGCATGCGAAAATAATGCGCGGGTCTGAAAGAGCGTAAAAAGAATGCAAAAAGTATGCGCGGTCGAATCAGCCGTCTGAAAATATGCAGAAAGTATGCTAAAAGTATGCTGAGAAGAATGCAAAAAGCATGCGCGACCGAATCGGCCGCCTAAAAGTATGCAGAAAGTATGCTAAAAGTATACTGACAAGAATGCAAAAAGAATGCGCGGCCGAATCGGCCGCCTGAAAGCATGCAGCAAAGATGCGAAAAAGAATGCACAGAATGCGCGGCCGAATCGGCCGCCTGAAAATATGCGGAAAAATGCGTTTTCCCGGCTGCTTCCCTGGCGCGCGGGCGAAGAGAAGCCGCCCGCTGGGACTCCGGGACCCCGGGGGGGGGAGGGGCCCTCAGGCCCTATGCCCTAAGCCTTAAGGCCCTCAGGACGTCCACAGAGCCCCCCAAAAGTGTCCTGCCTCATGCCTCCCTCCCCCCTCCCCCTCCCTACCTCCTGCCTCCCTGCCCTGCCCTGCCCCCCCTACTCTGGCCCTGGCCCTACCCGCCCCTCCCCCCACCTACAATACGTAATGAGTGTTCGTGCTCATACGTATACTTACATCTTTCACCTGTGTTGAGTTGTGTGCGTGCGTGAGTTGAGAGGGCGGGCGGGAATAAACGAATCCGCTTGCGGGCGGGTGGGCAGCTTGACCCGCGCCGCCCCCCCCCCCTGGGTCTGGGATGTCCCGCCCGCCAGGGTTGCCAGGGACAGGATCGCCAGAAGGGATGGGGGAGGGAGGGGAGGCACAGTCGAGGCGTTGACCCAAGGAACCTTAAATAAGGAACGAGGCCCCTTTCTCCCGCAAGTTCAACCTCGATTTCCCATGGGAAACCTCGGGAAAACCCGAGGCAAACTTTGAGACAGTCAAGGAACACCGAGCCCCTCCCCAACGAAGAGGGCTCATTCTTCAGCGCCCCGACTGCAGGTGCAATACATGGGCGCGCAGGACGTGAAAACCATCTGGCGAAAGGCGTCGCGTCACACGGCGCGCAAAGCAGGCGCAAGTTCCATGTTTTTTTTTTTTTTATGGGCGCCTCCATAAAAAGAGTGCACGCTACATAATTACACCCTGCGAAATGCTTTAGAAATCATGGGTTAAGAAATTGAGAGTCTCAGAATTCAAATAAAAACCCAGAATGTCCATTCAAATCTTAGGATTTACATTGAAACATTAAGAATAATCGAGACTCTGGCCGAAAACTTAGGTTTTCTTAAGCATCGCCTAAGGTGTACGCCACCGAGGAACCCCACATGCTTATATGATGGCTGGCTGGAGTGATGACAGCTGAAGTGAAGCATGCGAGACTGACGTTGGTGGCCGTTGCCCCGCCGATGCCGTTGGCGACGCCAGTCAAAAGGAGAGGAGGGAGGAGAATGGAGAGGAGAAGCGCCGCGCCCACCACGCTCTGCGAGGCCCAAACGGATGCCGACCGCACCCCCAAGGCACCTCGAGGAAGCGCAACGCCTGCCACACCAGCGCACCCCCATGTGGCGTCGAGGAAGTGTCACGCCTGCCGCGCTTTGCGGGCCCGAAACGGATTGCGACCGCACCCCCAACCCCCCATTCGGCGTCGAGAAGTTGCCACGCGTGCCACGCTTTGCGAGCCCGAAGCGGATAGCGACCGCACCCCCAGCGTACCCCCTGCGGCGTCGAGAAAGTGCCACGCCTGCCACGCTTTGCGAGGCCGAAACGGACAGCGACCGCACCCCCAGCGCACCCCCTGTGGCATCGAGCAGTTGCCACGCCTGCCACACGTTGCGGACCCGAAACGGATTGCGACCGCACCCCCAGCGCACCCCCTGCGGCGTCGAGAAAGTGCCACGCCTGCCACGCTTTGCGAGGCCGAAACGGACAGCGACCGCACCCCCAGCGCACCCCCTGTGGCATCGAGAAAGTGCCACGCCTGCCACACGTTGCGGACCCGAAACGGATTGCGACCGCACCCCCAGGTGGTGTGGGGGCGTCACGCTTTTCCCGTAGCAAAGCCATCGAAGCCCAAGAAACCCAGGGCACCCTGGAGGCAAGCAGGGTGCTTCTTGGCATGGGTCTCCACTGTATGAGGAAGGGACTTGGGACAGGAGGAAGTGTTGCAGCATCGTTGATATCTCCTGGGTTACACTGGCCTCAACCTCGTCATCATCAAATTCGCATTCCTTCTCCTCCTCTTCCTCTTCCTCCTCCTCCCTGCTGCTCATCCCTGCTCATCCTCTTCATCCCCTTCTGCTGCTGGTCCTCCTCGTCACCCTCCAAATTGTTTTCGTCGTCATCCTCCTGCTTCGCCTCTATATCATCGTACATATCCATGCTGCTGCTGCTCCTCCTCATCCTCCGTATCTTCAATTAATTCCCTTATACCTAACTACTCCCTGTCGCACACCGAGGCTGGTCGAAAGAGCGGGCCGGGAGTTTGGCCTGAGACTTACTCACTATGTATAACCCTGAAGCTTAAACATTGACAACAGCTTCACGGATGGAGAACGAGCGGTTTTCAAAATATGGCTCTCGCCTTAAAGCCGCGCATATTCATTATGTCGGCTTGACAAAGTTTCATGGATTGAGGGCGGCTCGTTTTCAAAATGTGGCTCTCGCCCTAGCGCCGCGCACATTCGTCTTAAAATCTGAAGAGGTTCGCGGACTCCCATGGTCAACGTACTACACATGGTGTTCTGGAAGGATTGAGAACTGCGAGGGTGCAGCAATTACGTTGGTTCGCGGTGTTGACTTCCCAGGAATGGTGCTCTGGCCAAGATTCAGGATCGTCAAGACGCAACAGTCAGGTTGCTCCATGGCCTTGGAGTCCCGAGAACGGTGTTTCGGCATGCCTCAGGCTCTTCAAACAGTTGTCTCCTACCGAGGCAGTTCCCTCAGTGGAAATGAACCCTTGTAGGGGCCGACGAAGAGAGAGCTTAGAGGGAGGGTTTACTCCAACATCGTTGATGAGTCTTGAGTTTACACTGGTCCTCCTCCTCCTTATCCTCCTCCTCGTCCTCGTCCTCCTCCACCCCCAATTCTTTGAAAATAACGCCCACTGTCGCAGCCCGAGGCCGGTCGAAAGGGCGGGCGAGGCGTTTCGCCTGAGACTTCCTCACCATTGGTGGCCCGTAACTTGACATGTGCAACAGCTTCACGAATGGAGAGCGGGTCGTCTTCAAAAGGTAGCTCTCGCCTTAGCGCCGCGCACAATCTTAAACGTTCGCGACCGTTTCACGGATAGAGGGCGGGACGTTTTTCAAATGTGGCGCTCGCCTGAGCGCCGCGCACATTCGTGCTAAAAGTGCGCAAGAAGGTTCACACATGAATTTAGCGGGCGGAGAACGGTATAACATAAACTTTTTCGCTGTCAGGGGCGCCTGTCCCAGGGCGCCTGGAAAGTTTATACCCTTACGGTGGCACAGTAGGGGTATAAACTTTCCAGCCGCCCAGGGACAGGCGCCCCCGACAGCGAAAAAAATTATGTTATACCGTTCTTCTCTCGCTGATGAACGGCTGTCCCTTTTCGAATTGTGATCATTGCCTGGGTTTCTGTTGTGGCACGACTTCAGACTATCAGGGTGCGACAGACATGTTGACTCGCAGTGCTGACATCCCACAAAGTGTGTTCTCACGATTTAGGATCGTCAGGCCGCCACAGTAAGCATGATTCGCGGCTTGAAGTCCCAGGAAAAATGTTTCGGCACGGCTGCAGATGTTCAGACGGTTGTCTTCCAACTGTGTTTTTTTTCCGACAGTGGAGATAATTCCCTATGGGAGGCTACAAGACAGAGCTTTGGAGGGGGGTTGTTGCAACATCGTTGATGGGTCTTGGGTTGACATTGGTCTTCCTCCTCCTCTTTCTCATCCTCCTCATCCTCTCGCCCCTCTCGCCCTCACCTTTCTCGTGGTCGTCGTCCTCCTCTCCGCCCCCCTCCGACTTCTCATCCTCCTCCTCATCATCATCGCCATCCCCCCCCCCCTGATGCTCCCTCCTCCTCGGCGCCCCCTTCCTCCCGGGCACCCCCTGAGTCCCGAGCAGCCTGCCAGAGGAACGGGGCGCCATGACGGGAGCCATTGCCAGCCAGTCGCCTTCGGGATCGCTCTCCACAGGTTCCCTCTCCTCCTCCTCCTCCTCCTCCTCCTCCTCCTCTTCCTCCTCCTCCTCCTCCTCCTCCGCCTCCTCCTCCTCCGCCTCCTCCTCCGCCTCCTCCTCCTCCTCTTCTTCCTGCTCCTCCTGCTCCTCCTGCTGCTCCTCCTCTGCCTCCCTCGCTCCTCCTCCTCCTCCTCCTCCCCTACCTCCTCCGCCTCCTCCTCCTCCTCTCCTGCTCCTCCTCTCCTCCTCGTCCCTCCTCACTTCTCCTCCTCATCCTCCTCCTCCCCCTCCTCCTCCTCCTCCTCATCCTCATCCTGCGCCTGCTCCTTCCTCTCCTCCCTCCTCCTCCTCCTCCTCCTCCTCCTCCCCTCCTCCTCCTCCTCCTCCTACTCTCCTCCTACTCCTCCTCCCCTCCTCCTCCTCCTCCTCCTCCTCCTCCTCCCCCTCCCCTCCTCCTCACGCCATCCGCCTCCGCCTCGCCTCCGCCTGCGCTGGACCTCCGCCTCCGCCTTCCGCCTCCGCCTCCTCCTCCTCCTCCTCCTCCTCCTCCTCCTCCTCCTCCCTCCTGCCTCCTCCCTCATCATCATCATCATCATCATCATCATCATCACATCCTCATCATCATCATCATCATCATCATCATCATCATCATCATCATCATGCATCATCAGCAGCAGCAGCAGCATCATCTACATCATCATCAACATCATCATCATCATCAGCATCATCATCATCATCATCATCATCATCATCCTCATCATCCTCATCATCATCATCTCAGCACATACATTATCATCATCAACATCATCTCATCATCATACATCATCATCATCATCATCATCATCATCATCATCATCATCCTCGTCGTCGTCATCATCATCAGCAGCATCATCATCATCAGCAGCAGCAGCATCATCAGCAGCATCGCCATCATCATCATCAGCAGCAGTAGCAGCATCATCAGCATCCTCATCATCATCGCCATCATCATCAACAGCGTCATAATCATCATATGAATATTATCATCATTATTATTATTGTTCGTCGTCTTATTCGTCTTATTACTATTACTCTTAGTATTAATATTATTATTCCGCATCATCGTCATCATCAGCAGCAGCATCATCATCATCATCAGCATCATCATCATCGTCATCATCATCATCAGCAGCAGCATCAGCATCATCATCATCAGCAGCATCATCATCATCCACCTCCTCCTCTTGCTCCTCCTCATCATCATAATCCCCATCCTCATCATCATCAGCAGAAGCATCATCAGCATCATCATCATCATCTTCATCCTCACCATCATCATCAGCAGCAGCATCATCACCATCATCATCAGCATCATCATCCTCATCCTCCTCCTCCTTCTCCTCCTCCTCCTCCTCCTCCCCCTCCTGGTCATCCTCCGCCTCCTTCCCCTCCTCATCGGCCTCCTTACCCTCCTCTTCCTCCTCCTCCTCCTCCTCCTCCTCCTTCTCCTCCTCCCCCCTTCTCCCCCTCCCAAATCCACCTGGCCCATTTGGGTCGTGAGAACCAGATTCAGGTCCGCTGGACTCTCAGTCACCTTGATCCCGCGGACCCATCTCTTTGGGCTGACGAGCTTGTGCTGGCCCCGGGCAAACCGGCTGCGAACGCCATGGCAGCTGTCGCTGCGGAGGAGCTACCCGTGGGTGCCGCTCTGGGTCGCTCCGTGCCGCCTCATTTGCAGAAGGGCCGCCCAGGGCCGGGCCGCTTGCGTCTCGCGGTGGCCCGCTGGAGAGCTGAGCGGCCCAGGCCGAGCTCTCCTCTGGCTCCCAGGATCCAGGCGGCCCTCCGAGGGGCCAGTCGCTGCATGTTGCACGAAGCTGGGGGGCAAGTACACCTTAGGCGATGCTTAAGAAAACCTAAGTTTTCGGCCAGAGTCTTGATTATTCTTAACTTTTCAATGTAAATCCCGAGATTTTGATAGAAGTTCTGGGTTTTTATTCCAGTTCTGAGACTCTGAAGTTCTTAACCCATGGTTTCTTAAGCATTTCGCAGGGTGTACGTTTGCTCGCGCTGCCCTGTGTGGCTCACGTGCGGGTGGCCTGCGGCGAGCCGTGCCTCCTTCGCTGGCGCCCGCGAGGGGGCCCCGCGCCGTTCGGGGAGCGGAAGGGGTGCGGCGAGGTTGCGGGCACTCCTCGCATCCGCGCCTCTCACTTGCAGTTTTGGCTCGAACTGGCTCGTTCTCTGCGCCAGCTATGGCAAGACCGCGACGGCGGATCCCCGTCATACATCTGCATATATATATATATATATATATAGAGAGAGAGAGAGAGAGAGTCGGACCTGGGCCAGAAGAACATACATCAAGAACATGGGACGATCCGTCGGACGGATCAAACAGCAGAGAATCCAAGGGTGCCCTCCCCAGGATGCACAAGAACAACATCCAACAGACACGAAGAACCCTCGGGTGCCCTCCCCGAACTGACCCCTATCTGATACCTGGGTCCGACTGTACTCCAGATTTCGCCATAAGAGGGAGGGGGTCACAACCCTCACAGACGGGCAATTCCAGACCCCCCCAAACAAGCCATGAAGGGCGGCTTTTTGCCCAGACCCACTGGAACCCTCCAAGACAGCTCAAATCTGACCCCATCCCAAATCAGACCACCCCCCTTTTATTGTGAAATCTGGAGTAATTGGCGAGTGCTCGGGCATGTCCAAGAAAGGGTTCGAGAATTCAAAGGCGCACTGCGAAGGGACCCGGACGCAGCTCTGTGGCCTCCGTTCTGGAGGCCGCCAGCAGCAACCGTTCGGCGCGACCACGCTCGCTGCGCCATGGTTCCTGGGGCGCGCTAAGCCTCGTCGGCACCTGGACTGTGCCTCGGCAAAAGATCCCCAAAAGCGTCCTCCTCCTCCTCCCTCCTCCTCCTCCTCCTCCTCCTCCTCCTCCTCCTCCCTCCTTCCTACTCCTCCTCCTCCTCCTCCTCCTCCTCCTCCCTCTCCTCCTCCTCCCTCCTCCCCCCTCCTCTCCTCCCCCTCCCCCTCCGTCCTTCTCCTCCTCCTCATCCTCCCTCCTCAACCCTCCTCCTCCTCCTCCTCCTCCTCCTCGCATCCCTCCCCCTCCTCCTCCGCCTCCCCTCCTCCGCTTCCTCCTCCTCCTCCTCCTCTTCCTCCTCCTCCTCCTCCTCCTTCTCCTCCTCCTCCTCCTCCTCCTCCTCCTCCTTCTCCTCCTCCTCCTCCTCCTCCGGGTCCGGGAGGAGGGAGTAGTTGAAGGAGGAAGGGGAGCGGAGGAAGTGAGGGGACGGGAGGGTGAGGGAGAGAAATTAGGGTGGAAGATGACATGGGAAGGGAGGGGATAGCCGTAGCGGTCGCAGTAGAAGTGGTAGCACTGGGAGGCTGATGGAGAAGGTGCAGAGGATAACTGGCTACGTATGCTGTCCTCGAGCGATAAGCTGATTCGGTCGGGCGAAGCGTGAGGATCTGCTATTTTGGTGCTGGATGGCGTCACACTGCGCCACAGGGCAGGGCACCCCGAGCGGTACCTGAAGAGCCGACATACTTGGCGATCAGAATTGCGCGTGAGCGCCAACGTGTAACTGGCCACGGCAGCCAGTCAAGACGACGCAGGCGGTGTCATGAGGGCCGACACGGCCTGCGCGCCGTCGACAAAGCTAGACGAGGCTGAAGCACACTGGGCTAACACACTGCCTGAGGATTCGGCGGTGGACAGGCCTCCCTTAGTAGACCTCCCCTCCATGAAAACGAACTGCGAACCCCCTCGCGACGCCCTCTCGCGAACCGAAAACGGCCAAAATCCCTTAATCGACGTGTCAGGGTAGGAGGTCTGTCCACCCCCGAAGGATCGTCGGGAGTCGGTGGGCGGGCGGGCCCCCGACCACCTCCCCACCACCTCACCCTCTCCCATGTTGGCGCACACCGCTCGCCCCGTCGTCCATTCTCCTCCTGCCCGAGGAGGCGCGCCGCGATCGGGGCGCCGCCGTCGGATCTCGGGGGCGCAGGAGGTCCGGCAGAGGCCCCCGGGAGCGCAACCCTGGGCGAGCTGTTGCTCCTCGTGCGCAGGGGCTGGCCCCCCCCCCCGCCCCCCCCAGCGGCGCCTCTGTCGGGTCGGGCGAAAGGGGGGGATAGCAAAGGGGGGGTTTGAGAATCAGCTCACGTAGCTGATTTTCCCGGCGCCGGAGGCGGCTATGTCTCGAGGAATGGGCCCCTCGGCGAGGCCGAAACCAGCTGCATGCAGCAAATTTCGTAACCCCCCCTTTCCCAATCCCCCCCTTTCGCCCGACCCGACTCTGGCGCCGCCCCCCGCGCGCCAGGGATGGGGGGTCCAGCGCAGATCCAAGAAATCCGTGCGGGGCGCCACAAACGCTGATGCCTGTGGCGTCGCCCTCCTTCGAGGAGGACGTCGGGGGGGCACGAGGAGGTGGGGCGGAGGCAGAGGTGGTTTGGAAGCGTTCGGGTTGGGTTGAGGTGGTTTGGTGGGTGGTGAATACCTTGGGGAACGAAGAATGACATAAACTCTGAGGTCCGCACAGATTTCTCGGATCGGCGCTGGACGCCCCTCCCTAGCGAGAGGAGCGCCAGGGGCGGCGCTGGAGGCGCCGCCAGGGGGGTCCAGCGCCGATCCGAGAAATCTGCGCGGACCTCCGAGTTGTTGTGTTTATGTCATTCCTGGTGTTACAACAAAATAACATAATCAGACCTCACGAATCCTTCACTCCACAGACAGAAGAAGAATAATAACGAATAAGAATAATAATACCTCCGCATACAGAATAATCAGACTAAGAATAATAAGACTACATAACTAAAAGAAGAAGAAGAATATACTAACTACTACGCCTAATCAATAAGAATAATACAATCATACTCAGAATAATATAATCACATCCGACCTACAAGAAATCCTCTCATAATAATAGACGAATCAAATAATAATAAGAAGAATACAATCAATCAATCCATCCGAATCAAAGTAGACTGATTTCCTTCTCCCCGGCGCCTCCCGGCGCCGGGAGGCGGCCATGCATCGAGGAATGGCCCGGCGGCGGGGCCGAATCCAGCTGCATGCAGCAGATTTCGTACCCCCCCCTTTCCCTATCCCCCCCTTTCGCTCGGCCCGCACCAAAGTGCCGAGGCCCCCTCCCCCTCTCGTGGCGCCGTGGATTAAGCCGGCGGGACCGACCGTCCCAGCATTCGAAGAGGGCCTACCACGACGTGTTCTCAGAGCCCCAAGAATGCCCTGCGAACAAAAAATAAGGCTTCACGAACAATGATCCTGCGTTACGAACAAAGATAATGCTCTTAGAGCATAAGCTTGCCGTCGCTCGGACGTCCATGTCCCGTGCATGTATCGGTTCCATGCGTGTTTTTGTTGCCCGATGGTCCAGGATGGTCCTCGATGGTTCCCGCCGAGAAAATATGCACACGTCCGAGCGATGCCAAGTAAGTCCGATGTGTGAAAGCAAGACAGCCCCAGCCAGAAGCGTTCTGAGAACAGTTCGCGCAGGCCACAACGGGTTCTTAGAGCATTGCTTGGCGGGCCTGTGGGCACGCCAGGACGCTTCGCCACTGGCTGAGTGGAGACTGGCTGTGGACGCCGCGCGGATCGCTCCTTGGCGGCGCGCGCGAGGGGGGGCAGGGGGAGGGGGGCAGGCTTCTCGGAAGGAGGGCTGCTTTTCAGAAGGCGCGGGCCTTGCATCTGCAGACAGGGCCCGCGCCTTCCACTTGCCATCGCTCGGACGTCCTTTCCCCGTGCACTCTTCGGCACCGTGCGTGCACGCTTGCTCGAAGGAAGACCCAAAAAATGATCTTCGATGGCCCTCGCCGAGAACGAACGCACACGTCCGAGCGATGCGGAGTCCGAGGGAGCAGGGACGCTTCTGAGGAGCCTCTCCCCCCCTCCCCCCTTGCCCCGGCTCCGCGCGTGGCCGCGCTCAGAGTGGAGCGAAGGCCGCCACAGAGGCCTCCCGGACTTAATGGGGCCCTGGAAACGACAGGGCCGTTTTTGTTACCGGTTCCGTTTTGCCGTTATTTTGCCGGTTCCGACGCCGGTTTTTTACCGGTTCCGTCGCCGTTTTCCGACCGGTTCCCGCTCCGGTTCCAATCCTGGAGCCGTTTTTTTGCCGATTCCGGTTGCCGTTTTTTTACCGTTTCCATGTTCAAGGGACATTCCTCTGGAAACGGTGAAAAAACGGCCCTGCCGTTTCCGGGGCCCACCAGGCTCCCGGATGGGCCGAGCGGGCGGGGTCGAGAGGTCGCGCCGCACCGCAGGGTGCCATCGGGGAACGCATCGACGAGGCATCGGCGGTGCCGAGCACCCTCCGAGAGGATGGGGCCCTCCGCCGGCCGCAACACACAGAGCATCCAGGGATACCCACCCCCCCACCCCCAAAAGGCACATCCAACGAGTGCAGTCGGGGCGTTGACCTAAGGAACGAAAAATAAGGAACAGGGCCCTTTTTTTCCCATACGTTAAACTCCGATTTTCCGTGGAGAGCCTCAGGCAAACCCAAGGAGCACAGTAAAGCAACTAAGGAACACGGAGGCCCTCCCCAAGAAAAAGGGTTCCTTCTTCAGGGCCCCGACTGTACACCCTGCGAAATGCTTAAGAAATCATGGGTTAAGAAATTCATAGTCTCAGAATTTGAATGAAAACCCAGAATTTCGATTGAAATCTTAGGATTCACATTGAAACATTAAGAATAATCGAGACTCTGGCCGAAAATGTAAGTTTTCTTAAGCATCGCCCAAGGTGTACAGAGAACAGCAGGGCACCCTCCCCGAAGGGACCTCGATCTCACACCTCGGTCCGACTGCACCGTGGTGTTCCATCCCCTCCGCGCCCGGCCCCCCCCCTCCCCTGGGGCGACGAAATGGATCCATGTCCACTGGAGGAGGAGGAGGAGGAGGAGGAGGAGGAGGAGGAGGAGGCGGAGGAGAGGAGGATATTGAGGAGGAGGAGGAGGAGGAGGAGGAGGAGATGGAGGAGACGCTGGGGCACTGGGACGTGGCTGGCGCGTGGCTCCCTGGCCAGGCCAGTCCTGAACCCGGCAGCGGGGCATACGCCGCGCCCTCCTGGCCGAGCCAGGAGGGCGTACGCACGGCTCCTGGGTCCAGGATTGGCCCAGCCAGGGAGCAATGGACGCGGAAAGATTTCGTCGCCCGAACTCGGTCCGACTGCACTGTGGAGTTCTCCATCCCTCCTCCTCCTCCTCCTCATCCACCTCCTCCTCCTCTTGTTATTAAGGTCATCAGCAGTATCATATCATTATTGTTTCCTTCTTCGTATCACGATCATTATTATCATTACTATTATTAGCAGTATTGTCGTTCGTATTATTATGTGTCGTCTTGTTGTTAGTCTTATTATTATTAATTGTCCTCCTTCTCCTCATCTCGCTGGACCGACCTAAGGTTTCCCTGTGGCGTGCTGTCCTCCGCCTCCTCCTCCTCCTCCTCCTCCTCATCCTCCTCCTCCTCCTCCGCCTCCTCCTCCTCCTCCTCCGCACCCCCTCCTCCTCCCCCTCCCATCCTCCGGCCTCCTCCTCCCTCCTCCTCCGCCTCTCCTCCTCCTCCGCATCCTCCTCGCCTCCTCCCCTCCCTCCTCCCGCCCTCCCACCCTCCTCCCCCTCTCCCCTCCGCCTTCTCCTCCTCCTCCTCCCCCCCCTCCCTCCCCCTCCGCGCCCGAGGCCCCCCCCCCCCGCGCCCCTCCTGTGCAGGTGCTGGGGGATGCGCGCCTCGGCCAGGTGTGCTGGGGAGCGGCTGCGAGGCACGGCGCGGCAGGGAGGCGCCGGCACGCTCCGACGACAGCAACAACAACAACCACAACGACAACGACAACAACAACAACAACAACAACAACAACAACAACAACAACAACAACAACAACAACAACAACAACAACAACAACAACAACAACGACAACGCCAACAACAACAACAGCAACAACAACAACAACGACAACAACACAGCAACAACAACAGCACAGCAGCAGCAGCAGCAGCAACAACAACAGCAACAACACAACCAAACAACAACAACACAACAACAACAACAAAACAACAACAAACGGACAGACCTACACGACGACGACGACGACGACGACGAACGACGACACGACAACAACAACAACACCAACAACAACAACACCACAAACAAAAAACCAAAAAAAAAACTAACAAAACAACAACACAACAACACAACACAACGGCGACGACACGACGAAGACGACTACGACGACGACGACTACGACGACGACAACAACAACAACAACAATAGCAGCAACAACAATAGCAGCAACAACAACAACGACAACAACAACAGCAACAACAACAACAGCAACAACAACAACAACAACAGCAGCAGCAGCAGCAGCAGCAGCAGCAGCAGCAACAACAACAACAACAACAACAACAACAACAACAACAACAACAACAATATTCACGACGACGACGACGACGACGACGACGACGACGACGACGACAACAACAACAACAACAACAACAATCATTTTACCCGAACGCTCAGTGTTCTCACCAGTGCCAGGGTTTTCATGCGACGCGAGACAATACCCCCACTTCGTGGGGGGGCAGTTCAAGCTCTACCAAATATCCAAACGACTCTTCGCGACCACCCAAACCCAGCTTCCCGCCCTATGACGTTGGGACACTTCACTTCGTGGCGTGCGGACGACCGTGGCTACTACACTGGCGTGGGGTACACACCCACAGAACTTGGTCACTTATTCGGGGCGCGCGTGTGCCCAGCATCCTGCAATTGTGACATACAATACATGACACAGACAGACAGAGAGAGAGACAGAGAGCAGACAGAGAGAGAGACAGAGAGAGCGGAGTTGGTCACATTTTTGGGGCAAGTTCCTGAGATCGTCGTGTTTTTTGTTGGTCTTGCGCGCGCGAATGTCCACTTTACTTTTTTTTGCAAGGGAGTATTGAAATTTGATTATGTTAGAACAAGAAAAAGTAGCTCGCGCGAGCTCATGTAACATAAATGTTGAAAAACCATTGGTTTTGTGGGAGTCGGACAGCGCGCGCGGGATGAAATTTGGACATTTTTTTTTGAAAAACCATTGGGTTTTTGATGTTTTTATGTTGAAATCGTTACGAAACCTAAGGTTCTGGAAGGATTTCGTCTTGCGCGCGCGAATGTCCACTTTACCTTATTTTTTGCAAGGGATTATTGAAATTTGATTATGTTAGAACAAGAAAAAGTAGCTCGCGCGAGCTCATGTAACATAAATGTTGAAAAACCATTGGTTTTGTGGGATTCGGACAGCGCGCGCGGAAGGACATTTTGACAATTTTTTCTTTAAAAAACCATTGGTTTTTGATGTTTTTATGTTAAAATCGTTACGAAACGTAAGGTTTTGGAAGGATTTCGTCTTGCGCGCACGAATGTCCACTTTACCTTATTTTTTGCAAGGGATTCTTGCAATTTGATCAAGTAAGAACAAGAATTTTCATTTTATAGTGTTTTTTGCAAGGGAAAACGGAGTACAACAAAACAACCGGATCCGGTACTAATCCACTTTTCTGAAGCTTTCGCGAAAAAATGATGAAAATGTAGCTGCGGCCTAGGTTTTGGAGGGGGGTCGCGCACCAGGGGTCCCAACAATAATTATTCTTAAGAAGAAATAATGTTCAACAACAACAACAACAACAACAACAACAACAACAGCAACAGCAACAACAGCAACAATCAGATTAAGACCGTTCGCTGTTACTGGCACGCGTATCTTGCATTCCGTATACCCCAACCCTCGATACCCACCCACTTCGTCTTCGACTGCACCCCCTTTGGGGGGGAATTATCCAAATAGGCTTGCCCTATAGGAGTTCTAACTCAAACCCTACTAATTGGTCCGTTGCCACCCCCCCTAATTCCTATGCCCCCCCCCAATTCCTATGGCTATGCCTATGCCTATGCCTATGCCTATGCCTATGCCTCACCCCTAACTCCTATGCCTATTCTCCAAATAGGCTTGCCCCATAGGAGTCCTAGCTCATCATAAGTAGGTGGTCTTTAGCACCCCCCCTCCTTTGTCCAATGCCCCCCCCCCTTTTTCAAATGACACCCCCCACTTTTTCAAATGGCACTTGCTTGCTCTTGCGTGCTTGCTCTCGCTTGCTTGCCCTTGCTTGCCCTTGCTTGCCCTTGCTTGCCCTTGCTTACTTGCAACTGATCGCTGGCTCTTGCTTGCTTGTTATTGCTCGCTTGCGCTTGCTTGCTTGCGCTTGCTTGATTTTGCTCCTCCCATCCTCCTCCCGTCCTGCTCCCTTCCTCCGTTCGTACTCCTCCCATCCTCCTCTCGTCCTCCTCCTGTCCTCCTATCTATTTAAATTCAACGCTGGCTGATATCTCTTCCTTGTCGGCCACTGGCTGAAGTGCGAAGATGTCTCGAGCGAGAGCGCCATTCCCGAGTTCGGGGGCCTCTCTGGCCAGGGGCACTCGGAATACCTATGGAGAAATATCGAACGGGAGTTCTTGTCGCCGTGTCCGGGCCTCCACCAACTTGCCTGAATTACGAGAAAGTCTCGAGCGAGAGCGCCGTTCCTGAGTTCGGGGGCCTTCTTGGTCAGGGGCTCTCGGGGTAAATCGTGAGGAAGTATCGAGCAGGAGCCCTTGTCGTCGTGGCTGGGCCTCCAAGGGCCCACATTTAGGCTCAAGCCAACGCTCGAGCAGGAACCTCGCTTTCAGAGAAAATGTAGCCGGCGTCGAGGCCAGAGCGCGCGGAACCGTTTCCGGAGATCAATATTCTTAGGAAATGAGCATTCAACAAGAACAACAACAACCATAACAACAACAACCATAACAACAACAACAACAACAACAACAACAACAACAACAACAACAACAACCATTTTAAGGCTGTACGCTCTTACTTGCCCGCGAGTCATTCAACACGTATACCCTACACCCTCGATACCCGCCCTCTTCGTCTTCGATCACACCCCTTTCGGGGGATTATTTCTCTTTGCTGGGGCCGGCGGGCTTAGACGTACGGGCAAACCGGAACGGGCGGACAATCCTTCGGGGGCGTACATCTCTCTGCCCGCCATTGGAATTGGCGCGGGCCCTGCAAGAGGAGGAGGGGAAGAACGAGGGAGAGTGGGAGGAAGGGGAGGGGGAAGGACGAAGGAAGAGGGAAGATACCACGTTGTGAAGGCGTCCTTGGCGCGTGCGTGGTTCCTGAGCGCCGAAACGCAATTCCAGAATAATTTGTGAGGACGTCGCACGCGAGAGCGCAGTCCTGAGTACATTGTGAGGAAATCTCAAGCGGAAGCGGGGGCCCTGACTAAGTTGCGAGGAAGTCTCAAGCGGGAGCGCCGTTCCTGAGCAAATTGCACGGAAGTCTCAGGCGGGAGCGGGGGTCCTCACTAAATTGCGAGGAAGTCTCAGGCGGGAGCGCCGTTCCTGAGTCAATTGCGCGGAAATGTCAGGCAGGAGCGGGGGTCCTGAGTAAAATTCGAAGAAGTCTCAGGCGGGAGCGCCGTTCCCACGTAAATTGCACGGAAGTCTCAGGCGGGAGCGGGGGTCTTGATTACATTGCGAGGAAGTCTCAGACGGGAGCGCCTTTCCTGAGTAAATTGCGCGGAAGTCTCAGGCGGGAGCGGGGGTCCTGAGTAAAAATCGAGGAAGTCTCAGGCGGGAGCCGTTGTTGTTGTAGCCCGGGGGGCAGGGGCACAGTTTGAGCAGGAAGACTTTCCTTGAGAAAAAACAAGGTGCGAGCCCCAGGGGTGGCACTTCAATCGAAAAAAACAATGTGCACCGGTGGGGGGGGATCAACAATAATTATTCTTCAAGAATGAGAATTCAACAACAACAACAACAACAACAACAACAACAACAACAACAACAACAACAACCAACAACAACAACAACAACAACAACAATCATTTTACCCGAACGCTCAGTGTTCTCCCCAGTGCCAGGGTTTTCTTGCGACACCAGCCAATACCCCCACTTCGTGGGGGGGCCGTTCAAGCTCTACCAAATATCCAAACGACTCTTCGAGACCACCCACACCCAGCTTCCCGCCCTATGACGTTGGGACACTTCACTTCGTGGCGTGCGGACGACCCTGGCTACTACACTGGCGTGGGGTACACACCCACAGAGGTTGATCACATCTGTTACATATGATGTGGTACACGGTACACGTGAGATGGTACGCAGTGCCAAGATAGTTGGTCACATTTTTGGGGCAAATTCGTGGGGATGCGATTACAGAAGTACATGTGTTACACTGATGTTATACAGTCCCAAGGATGACGCATGCATTGCTCATAGACTCATGGCGCTATGATCCTAACTCTCAGTGCCCAACGCGCGCGTGCACAGCCAGACGGAGGGAGAGAAACACATGTATACAAGGTTCGTGACATACGCACGGTCCACCATGTTGTAAACGATCGCATGCACGGTAAGTTCTGAAATTATACGTATGTACAAGCAGACATGCGAGGGAGAAAGGGAGATGGCCATCGACAGTTCCAATACGGCTCCAAGGCGGAAGAGGGTATGTTGCAGGCCCAAAAGGCAGAACAAAACCGTGGCGCTCAGCAAAGCGCGGGCCAACGTGCCCTGGCCAACGGCCAAAGTGGCCAACGGCCAACACCAAGGGCACACGCGCAAAAAGAGGGGATCACGGACACAAGCTGGGACCTGACCTCCGGCCTCCTTTCCTTGACTAACTCCCAATAGCGCCAGAAACGCTGTGCCTTAGGGAGGAAATCAAGGAAAAGAAAGCAAACCAAGGACCGCCCTACACCCCGCGCCAAAATGGCGCACGGGGGTTCGGGATCGGCGCCCAGGGGACAATACACGGAGCGTTGCCCAGCGCCCGCACCCTCACACGCACGGCAACAGTGTGCCCGCGGCAAAGAGCACTGCAACCAAGAGGGTACAGGCGGAAAGCCGCGGGCCCCGCCTCCGTGGTCGTCAAACGGCGGTACACCTCAGACCAGGAGGTGCCACTGGGGTCTTCCCGCGCCCAGGCCGCACCTCTTGGCCCAGGTGGCAGGGCACTAAAAGCCCTGGCCTGACAGCTGCAACGGCAACAGCAGCGGCAGCAGGGAGGGGGAGGGGGAGGGGGCCACTCTCCGGCCCAGGAGCGCAAACCACGTCCACCCTGGAACCTAATCCAGGGCCGTGCCGCAACTCCCAAAAAGGAAAAGGGCGACGGACATGACGACGAAACGAGACACGAAGGACGACAACGAACGACCACGAACGTCCCAGCGGGAGGTGCCGCCCTCCGCCCTATCCTTATCGCACCCGGAACGCGGGCGGGATAAGGATCTGACATCATCGGACCCACACCGCATTCAGGCGGTGCCACACGGAGCCCAGGCAGCACCGCTTATCCGCGGTGGCGAGGCATTTGAAAATTGCCTCGGCCTGACGGCAGGCGGAAGAGGGGGAGGAGGAGCAGGACAAGGAGGTAAGGAGAGAAGCGAGAAAGGAAGAACGCAGACGGCGCGGCTCTGGACACAAAGGGGTGCCATACTTTCTCCTGCTTTCGCAAACAGGTCCAGTCACACGTAGGGGTATACTCAACCGAATGGTCTTCGCATCCAGAAGCATACTAAAGGCGCGACGCATCGTCGTCTGCGATGGCGCGGAGCGGGCGCGTGGGTGCCCGGCTGCCTGGCTGATACACGTGCGGGCCTGGCTGATACCCGTGCGGTCCCAGATGCCCAATGAGATTGCCGATGCGCCTGCTGGCGGGAAGGCCGGTGCTTGCATACGGCAGTGCTACCGCGAGCACGTTGTGGACCTGCGGTGGCAAGGCCTGGTAATCGAGCATGTTCGGAAGCTCGTCGCTCTTGGCCGTTTCAATACCCCGCCTGCGACCTGTGCCGCCGGGCGCTTCAATACACGCTTGGTGACGGCCTGGGCGGATGAAGCCGCCGCCTGCACTGAAGCGCCCACCGACGCATACACATCGCACCACTTTCTCAACACTGAGCGGGACACCAAGACAGCTTTCCGTCGCATACGCAACACGGTATGCAACGTGTGGTACTTCAGCCCTGGATATACAGCGCGCATGTGGTCACCAAGTGCCGCGTTGAGCTTTTCGGCCGTGTCATACTGCAAAGGTCCAGAGTCAGGGTGATACTTCACGTACCATTGCCTCAAAACCATACCGCTGACAGCGACGGGAGGATCGCTCTCCGAGAGAAGCTGCGAGAGGACCTCCGCAGCGGCCTCGTCGGCGAAGCTCTCCCGATACTGATTGAGTCGAAGACGCTCGCCCATACATTCCTCCACAGCTTGGGCAGTGTTCAATGCCCCCTTGGCGCCCCACTCCGTGCTGAGCCACTTCTGGCATACCCTGGCGTTAGCAGATACAGATAAATGTCCCAGGAGCCACTGCTTCAAGACGGCCCCGTCAGTGGTCCCCTCGGGCATGTCTTTGCGAATACGTTCTCCATACCAGGTCTCCAAGTGGCCAGCGTTCTGCACTTGGACAAGCGTGTCTTTGGATGAATACTGCAGTAGCCACGCCGTTGCGACCCTATCTGGCACATACAGTGGTGGATCCAACTGTCGGAGCGCCCGGCATAATTTGAAAGCGGTATTATACTCAATGCCCAGGTGGCGGATGGCAGAGCCGTGCTGCTCCTCCAGCTCCTTGGCGCTAGAAATACTGACGGTGCCAGTCACAACCCGATACTTGGCCCACCAAGTCTTGCACGCCTGGTGACTAGCAGTGATACCCTTTGCCCGGAGCGCCCGATGCAAATAATACGCACTCTCGCAGTCGGCCAAGGGAGGCCGCGACAGCTCAGGGCCATACTGCTCGTGAAGGTCTTTCGCCGTCAAAGCCATGATCCAAGAACACAGGCGATACCTTGATCCGAGATGGCTACGGATATGTGCGTCAGCAGTCGGGGGCCTTCCTGGGGCCGCTTGGGGTCCTCTTGGGGAAGGGGGGAAGCCTCCTGGCGCGGTTTGGGGTCCACTTGAGAGCCTTTGGGGGGCTCCTTGGAACCATCTTGGGGCCTCTTGGGGGCTTATTGGACCCTCACGGCGGACTCTTGGGGCCTCTAGAACGCCTCCTGGGGCCATCTTGGGGGTCTCTTGGAGCCACCTTGGAGCCTCTCTGGAACCTCTTGGGGGCCTCTTGGAGTCCTCTTGAAGCCTCTTGGGACCATCTTGGGCGCCTCTTTGGGCCTCATGGACGCCTCTTGGGGCCATCTTGCGCGCCTGTTGGGGCCATCTTGGGTTTTAAAGATTCATCAAGAGACCGCGAATGGATTTCGAGATTTTTCGGATGAGAAAGTAGTGCGTTTTCATATGTTTTCTGAACATCGCATCTTGAAATTATTGAAAACCCATTGTGTTTGGCAGGATTTCGACATGCGCGCGCGGCGGCCGCGCGCATGTGCACTTCGTCTCATTTTTTGCAAGGGATGGTGGCCCTCGCAGGCGCGCAACCGTTGTTGGAGAAGTTCAAAGCACCTGAAGAAGTAGCACGCAAAGACCCTTTTGACAGAAATGTTTAAAAAGTGGTGTGTTTCCTATGAATCCGCAAGAGCGCGCGGAAGGACATTTTGACAATTTTTTCTTAAAAAACCATTGGGTTTTTGATGTTTTTATGTTAAAATCGTTACGAAACCTAAGGTTTTGGAAGGATTTCGTCTTGCGAGCGCGAATGTCCACTTTACCTTATTTTTTGCAAGGGATTCTTGAAATTTGATCAACTAAGAACAAGAATTTTCATTTTCTATTGTTTTTTGCAAGGGAAAACGAGCGTCAACAAAAAACCGGATCCGGGGGTAATCCACTTTTCTGAAGCTTTCGCAGAAAAATGATGAAAATGTAGCTGCGGCCTAGGTTTTGGGCGGGGGGCGTGCACCAGGGGGTCCAACAATAATAATTCTTTAGAAGTAATAGTGTTCAACAAGACCAACAACAACAACAACAACAATCACAACAACCACCACAACAATAACAACAACAGAAGAAGCAGCAACAGCAACCATAAAAACAACAACAACAACAACAACAACAACAACAACAACAACAGCAGCAGCAGCAGCAACAACAACAACAACAGCAACAACAATAACAACAACGACAACAACAGCACCAACAACAAGAATCACAACAACAACTAGAAGAACAGCCAAAACAACAACAGCAACAACAACAACGATAGCAACCATAACCACAACAGCAACCACAACCGCAACCGCAACAGCGACAGCAGCAGCCACTCGACCTCGAGGCAGCGTCGTGCGCCCGAGAGCTGCTCGTGTGCGCAGCACGAGCGTGCACTGCCTGTCGCCGGCGCGGGGGCCCCCGCGCCGCTCCCGCCCAGGCTGGGCCAGGCGCGCAGGGTGCAGGCTCGGCCTGCCAGCTGACTGTCTACCAGACCACCCCAACCCAACCCGAAGACCCGAATCTCGGGTTGGGGGGGGTATGGGCTCCACACGTGTTTTTTCGATGTTCCCGGACCCCCCCCCCCCACTAGAAATCGAGGGTAAATCTGAGCCTTCGGGTTGGGTTGGGGTGGTTCGGTGGGTGGTGACCATCAGGGCCGGAATGCCGAGGGGCAAGAGAAACGTCAGCTCCTATCAGTCCAAGGCCATTCCCCAGAGAGAGCTCCAAGGGCGAGGAGAAGGAGGAGGGCAGGTTTCGGTGGTGGTCGAAAGACGGTGGGGAGGTCACAAGTCTTCCGCGATTGGGGGGAGGCCGTCCCAGGTCTTCAGCGCTGTCACGTGGCTTCCGGAGGACCCCTTTTGCACTTCCAGAGGTTTCAGGAGCCGCAGAAGGGGAAGAAACTCTCAGTACTTTTGCAGGGGTGCGGGACGCAGGCTGCAACTCGCACGAAACAGAAGCAGCTACAATATTGCGAGCGAGGCGATGCGAAACGAAAGTGTGTCCCAAGGGCACCCGGCCAGGCTTAACACCCAAGCAATCGAACCGTAATGTCTATCGAGACGTTGATGAAAGACGCGAGAAGACCGAGGGAAGCTGACAGGTAAGGGACAAGGGAAGATAGCAGGACGAAGCAGCACATGATCGCAACTTGTGACAATTGGCCTCAATCATGTGCGAATCTGCGCTGATGGCCAATTACACATAGAGTCTTCAAGAGGCGCGCAGGTCTTGTTTCTTACGCATAGCTCATTGTGGCACTCACAGCGGTCTAGCGGGAGACGGCAATTACCGCGGAAGATGCACAATTGCCCGCACGCGGGTGAGCAAAAACGAAGATTGAAGGTTCCACCCTCCACGAACGGGCAATAGCAACAGAAAACGGCATCCGGGCTGATACCACCTTTCGAGAGGCGCTCTGAGACTGGAGGCCCAAGTGAGTGTGGGAGCCCCACCGTCTCAGATCCCCATCAACTTCCTCGGGCCATCTCAGTACAAATGAGGAGTGTCGTCCAACTCCTCCTCCTCCTCCTCCTCCTCCTCCTCACTATCCTCCCTTGAATCCTTGTCATACGCATTCTTCATCACGACAGTACCCCCCCTCATCAGCACTTTCCATCCTTACATTATCCTCCCCGAGCAACAAGTCGCCTCCTCCTCCTCCTCCTCCTCCTCCTCCTCCTCCTCCTCCTCCTCTTGCTCCTCCTCCTCCTCCTCCTCCATCACGTGCCCCGTCCCTCCTCCTCCTCCTCCACCTCCTCCTCCTCTCCTCCTCCTCCTCCTCCTCCTCCTCCTCCTCATCATCTCATCATCCTCATCCTCATCCTCATCCTCTCCATCCTCAGCCTCATTCCTCATCCTCATCCTCATCCTCATCCTCATCCTCATCCTCATCACTCATCCTCCCATCATCATCATCATCATCATCATCATCATCATCATCATCATCATCATCATCCTCATCCTCATCCTCATTCCTCATCCTCATCCTCATCTCATCCTCATCCTCATCCATCCTCATCATCATTCATCATCATCATCATCAGCATCATCATCAGCACATATCAGCATCATCAGCATCATAAGCATAATCATCGTACATCATCATCCTCATCCTCATCATCCTCTTCATCATCAGCAGCAGCATCATCATCATCAACAGCATCCTCAAAATCATCATCATCGACAGCATCATCATCATCATCATCATCATCATCATCATCATCATCATCATCATCATCATCATCATCATCATCATCATCATCATCATCATCATCATCTCATCATCATCATCATCATCATCATCATCATCATCATCATCATCATCATCATCATCATCACCCTCATCATCCTCATCATCATCAGTATCAGCATCAGCATCAGCATCATCAGCAGCAGCATCATCAGCATCAGCATCATCATCAGCACCATCATCGTCACCATAAGCATCATCAGCATCATCATCATCATCATCATCATCATCATCATCATCATCATCATCATCATCATCATCATCATCATCATCATCATCGTTGGCATCATCATCATCATCATCATCATCATCATCATCATCATCATCATAATCAGCATCATCAGCTTCATCATCATCATCAGCATCATCAGCATCATCATCATAATCAGCATCATCACCACCAACACCATCATCATCAAAATCATCATCAGCATCATCACCACTCATCATCATCATCGTCATCAGCAGCATCATGATCATGTTCATCATCAGCATCAGCATCATGATCATCATCATCAGCATCATCAGCATCATCATCCTTATCATCATCAGCATCAGAAGCATCATCGTCATCATCATCAGCTTCAGCATCATCAACAACGTCATCATCATCATCATCATCAAAATCAGCATCATCAACAACATAATCATCATCATCATCATCATCATCATCATCATCATCATCATCATCATCATCATCATCGCCAGCATCGCCAGCATCATCATCATCATCATCATCATCAGCATCATCATCATCATCATCATCATCATCATCGTCATCATCATCATCGTCGTCATCGTCATCGCCATCATCATCATCAGCATCATCATCACAGGGGTCATCATCATAATCATCATCATCATCATCATCATCATCAGCATCAGCATCATCATTATCATAATCAGCATCATCAGCAGCATCAGCATCATCATTATCAGCAGCAGCGTCCTCATCATCATCACCAGCAGCATTCTCAGCATCATCACCCTATCCATAACCATAACCATCGTCATCGTCATCATCAGCATAATCATCAGCAGCAGAAGCAGTATCAGCATCATCATCGTCGTCATCATCACCATCGAGGTCATCATCATTAGCAGCATCATCATCAGCAGCAGCATCGCCATCATCCATCATCATCATCATCATACTCATCATAATCATCATCATCAGCATCATCATCATCATCATCATCATCGTCAACAACAACAGTATGATTATCATCGGCACCATGATTATCCCCATCATAGTCAGCTCATCATCGTCCTAATCATCATCAGCAGAATCAGCTTCATCATCATCAGCATCACCACCACCAACGCCAACACCACCATCGCATCGTCATCGCAATCGTCATCGTCGTCCTAAAAAATCCCTATCGCTGTCATGGTCATCCTCCACCTTGGCATCATCCCCCCTCCTCCTCCTCCTCCTCCTCCTCATCATCATCATCAGCATCATCATCATCATCATCATCATCATCCTCATACTCCATCTCCTACGCATGCGCTGTAGGCATCTCGGTGGCCCATTCTCGCCGGGAGATGCGAGAGGTATCGGCAGCCATGGTGTCGGGAGAATATCCCACACCTTCTTCGTGGGCTGCGCCAATTCTCCCGAACCCACGCCGATGTTTCTTGCCGCAGTATTCCGCAATATTCCTGCGGCCTGTGCGGGTTTGAACTGGTCTGGTAGGTTAGTCTGGCGGACCTCGTCGAGCTGCCCTGGTGGCCCCGATGCTCCCCAAGCGGCCATGTAGCGGTCTGTCACAATTCCTCTTACTCCTCGCCCTCACTCTCCGCCTCGCCCTCGCCTTCCTCCTCCTCCTCCTCCTCCTCCTCCTCCTCCTCCTCCTCCTCTTCCTGCTCCTCCTCGCCCTTCTCATTGCCCTCCTCATCCCCCTTGACGTCGTCGTCATCGTTGTCTTCGTCCTCCTCCTCCTCCTCGGACACAGTCCACCTCCCCCTCCTCCCCCTCCTCCTCCCCTTTGCTCTCAACCAACCCTTTTCTGCCCCTTCACCTCCCCAGGTTGCCATCACTACTGTCGCCGCCGCCGCTGCTGTCGTAATCGCTTGCCCAGCTGGCTGCCCAACGACGCGAATCGAGGGGGACCGAAACCGACCCCAACGGTCAGCCAACCGCGGCGGCCTGCACGTCACGTCCGCTGAGGCACGTCAAGTCGTCCGTGCCGCGCGACGGGAAGAGTGGCCCTGCCAACTGCCAGAAACCCACCCCTCCCTCCCCCTTCGCCATTCCCCATCCTTTCTCGTCGTCGCTGAGCCCCTCCCCGTCCCCCTTCCGCCTCCTGCCTTCCTTTCCCCTCCTCCGTTCCCTCTCCACTCCCCTTGATTCATCTCCCTCTTCCTTGACCGCCTACCCCTCCTCCTCCTCCTCTTCCACTTTCCTCCCTCCCTTTCCTTCCTTCCGTCCTCCTCCTTCATCCTCCTCATCCTCTTCGCTATTGGGCTCCCCTACTCTTCCCTCCTCCCTTCTACCCTCTCACGCATCATCCGTCCTCCTCAACCTCAACCTCAACCTCAACCTCCTCCTCCTCCTTTTTATTTTTATTCGTATGGTTCGTAGTATACTATTTTGTATCAGTAGTAGTCGCCGTCGCTGTAGTAGTAGTAGCCGTAGTAATAGTAGAAGTAGAAGTAGAAGTAGAAGTAGTAGTAGTAGTCGTCGTAGTCGTAGTAGTAGTAGTAGTAGTAGTAGTAGTAGTAGTAGTAGTCGTCGTCGTCGTCGTCGTCGTCGTCGTCGTCGTCGTCGTCGTCGTCGTCGTCGTCGTCGTCGTCGTCGTCGTCGTCGTCGTCCTCGTTCGTCGTCGTCGTCGTCGTCTGTCGTCGTTCGTCGTCGTCGTCGCGTCGGTCGTCGTCGTCGTTAGTCGTCGTCGTCGTCGTCGTCGTCGTCGTCGTCGTCGTCGTCGTCGTCGTCGTCGTCGTCGTCGTCGTCGTCGTCGTCGTCGTCGTCGTCGTCGTCGTCGTCGTCGTCGTCGTCGTCGTCATCGTCGTCGTCGAAGTAGCAGTGATAGTAGTAGTGGTAGAAGTAGTAGTAATAGTAGTAGTAGTAGTAGTAGTAGTAGGAGTAGGAGTAGTAGTAGTAGTAGTAGTAGTCGTAGTAGTAGTAGTAGTAGTAGTAGTAGCAGTAGCAGTAGCAGTAGCAGTAGCAGTAGCAGTAGCAGTAGCAGTAGCAGTAGTAGTAGTAGTAGTAGTAGTAGTAGTAGTAGTGGGTATAGGTAGTAGTAGTAGTAGTAGTAGTAGTAGTAGTAGTAGTAGTAGTACATGTAAAAGTAGTACGATCAGCCGTGCGAGTAGTATCACTAGTAGTAGCATCAGTGCGATTAGCAGCTCTATGAGTAGTTTTAGTAGTGTTACTATTACTTGTAATAGTGATCTGCATGGTAGTAGTACCAGTGTTATTGCTATCAAACTTAGTAGTACTAGTAGCTATGGTATTAGTAGTCGCGCTACGAGTGTAGTGATAGTATGATGGATGGTAGTAGCAGCACTGCTTGTATTCATAAAAACATATGTTTAGCATTAGTATAAGGTCAATGATGTATTATTCGCATTAGCCTGACCTGTCCTAGTCGGAGGTGAGGGGGTGAGATCGAAGTGGAACGGAGAGCCCCCCTACCGGGAAATCGATTTTGGTTTCGTGTTCGTGCGTGCCGTGCGGGCGAGGCGAAGCTGCGTGGGCGGGCGAGAGGAAAGTCTCCTGTGGCTGAGGCGCGGCGGAAAAAAAAGAATATCCAACGGCGGCCGGTTGCGCGCGGTGTCCCGCCGGTGTCCCGTCGGTGTCCCGATAGTGATGGTCCCCGATGATTATGATGATGATGATGGTGATGATGATGATGATGATGATGATGGTGATGATGATGATGTTAATGATGGCGATGATGATGATGATGATGATGATGATGATGATGATGATGATGATGATGATGATGATGATGATGGTGGTGGTGATGATGATGATGATGATGTTGATGTTGATGATGATGATGATGATGACGTCGATTGTGAGATCCGATTGTGGGATCGATAGTGAGATCGACAGTGAGACCGAATGTGAGACCGAATGTGAGATCGATTGTGAGATCGATTGTGAGATCGATAGTGAGATCGATAGCGAGATCGATAGCGAGATCGATAGCGATATCGAATGTGAGATCGATTGTGAGATCGATATGTTGATGATGGCGATGATGATGATGATGATGATGATCATGATGATGATGTTGATGTTGATGTTGATGTTGATGTTGATGATGAGGATGAGGAGGATGATGATGATGATAATGATGATGATGATGATGATGATGATGATGATGATGATGATGATGATGATGATGATGACGTCGATTGTGAGATCGATTGTGGGATCGATAGTGAGATCGACAGTGAGACCGAATGTGAGACCGAATGTGAGATCGATTGTGAGATCGATAGTGAGATCGATAGCGAGATCGATAGTGATATCGATAGTGAGATCGAATGTGAGATCGATTGTGAGATCGATAGCGAGATCGATTGAGTGAGACGTTGGTTCCCCCTCCCTCCATCACCTCCTTATCACCCGCAGGGTGGTCGTATAGGTAGTTATCTGATCCGTCACAATAGTATTCCCCTTGGTCTTCTAAGGTATCATGAGTAGTGGTATTATGATTAAAAGCAGTTGTATGATTAGTAATAATAGCATCCGCAGTCGTGTTAGTAGTGGCGCAAGTAATGGGATTAGTACAATCAATAATAGTGTCGTTCTTAAGACTGGTACACCTCTGATTATTGATCGTATTGTTCGTGACATCATTTGTTATATGGTGCTTTTCTTCTTGAACAGATTGCTTATGATTAAGAGAACAGTATTACTATGGTATGCATGCTTGTTATTATTGATCG
>CAUYUJ010010017.1:0-30842 GCA_963575745.1 Prorocentrum cordatum
GCCTTCGGTGGAGCTCCCTATGGGGCCACGAAACGCTGCCCTGGGCGGGGGAACCGCATGCGAGAGCAACCACTGGGGCCTTCGGTGGAGCTCCCTATGGGGGTACGAAACGTGTGAGAGGTGTGCCGAGAGCAGAGGCAAGGAGGGGGAGGAGGGAGGAGGGAGGGGGCAGCGGGAGGAGGAGCCGGGGCACCGTCTCTTCAAAACGAGGACCCAACACCACAGGATGGTTGGGAACAACTCCCACCATCTGCGCGGACGGAAAACCCGGCATGTAGCAGGGCTGGACCTAAACGGTGTTTTTGGAGATTTCGTGGGCCGCCGTTCTCGTTTCGACTTCGTTTTGCGGTAAAGGCGGGTTCGAGACAAAAACGAGGGAAAACGAAAACGAGAAACGCCGTGTAGGTTCAGCCCTGGCGTGCAGTCCGCAGACGGCATCGCTACACCACCACCGTGTCTGGCCCGGGCTAGTCTGGGCGCCGCTATGGTGTCGACGCCCTCGTGGCATCGCCCAGGCAGGCGTGCACACCGTGCCGGGGCCCAAGCTGGCCCTGGCCAGCCACGGTGGTGGTGTACAGATGCCTTCTGCGTGTGTAGCCAACGGCATGCTCTTCCTCCTCCCTTCCCAGCATGTCTTCGTTTTCCCAATCGGTTTTCGAGGCGGCTGCCTGGCCACATCGGGAGCTCTCCCCTTCCCTTGCCTCGCGTCGCGTCCGTATGGTGGCGACCTGGGACCCCGCCCAGCGCCTCTGAGGCCGTCCCCACCAGAGCTGCGTCTCTCCGCTGTCTCCCTCCTCTCCGTCCCTCCCATGCCCTCCCCCAGGCAGAAGGTCACACCACGGTCCCTTCACCTCACCTCGTCTCCCTCCTCTCCTCCTCGCTCCCTACCCTTCCGTCCTCTTTGCTCCCTCGACCTCCGCCTCTCCTCTCGCCTCACTTCTTCTCTTGTGGTCGGACCTAGGTATAAGATCGAGGTGGGCTCGGAGAGAGGGTGCCCTGATGTTTTCCGTACTCGTTGGATGTTTTTTTGTGTATCCTGGGGGAGGGTACCCTCGAATGTTCTTTAGTTCGGCCAGCGGAGGGTTTCCCTGTGCTTGAAGGATGTTATTTTGTCCTGGGTCCGGCCGTACCTCATCCCTCCTCTCTTTTCTAGCACCCACGTCCGGCGCAATCTGCCGCGATCGACGCAGGAAAAATTGCACGAATATGCGTTTTTCGAGATCCGCGCGGGTTTCTTGCATCAGCGCTGGACCCCCCCCCCTTCCTTCGCGCGCGGAGCGCGCCAGGGGCGGTGCCGGAGGCGCCGCAAGGGGGGGGGGCACCAGCGCAGCTTCAAGAAACCCGCGCGGAGCTCCGAAAGTTCCTACGTCTGTGCCCTCTTTTCTCCCTCTTGGTGGGGCTTCCAACCTCGTAGGTTAAGTCGGCCAGTTCTCTCTACAGGAGGAGTGTTCATGAACAATATAAGAATAGTTTGGGGGCGACTTTTCTATCATTGCTGACCGTGTTTGAACACCTTCTGGCTATTCCTGCCCTTTCGAAATCCGCCTGTGGGAGGGCATGCCCGACCTAACTCTTGTCAGCGAGCGAAGAACTATATAACATAAACTTTCCGCCGTCGGGGACACCTGCCCCTGGGCGGCTGGAAAGTTTATACCCCTACGGTGCCACCGTAAGGGTATAAACTTTCCAGCCGCCCTGGGGCAGGTGTCCCCGACAGCGAAAAAGTTTATTTTATACCGTTCTTCGCCCGTTAATCTTGGGCGGGGCGGAGCACGCAGCCCTCCCACCCGAGGCAGAAGGCCATGATCCGCGGCGTGGCGGCGAAGGCCCGCAGCCTCATGGGCGGGCCACCGGCCCGGGACGCGCCGGGCAAGGACGTGGCGGCGTCGGGCGCGGCCGCGGCGGCGCCCGAGGCCGTCATGACGGGCAGCTTAGACGCTCGTTTCGGGAACCTTCTTTTGGTGTCCACCAAAGGGATCTGTTCGACGCCAGTTCGATCCCAGTTCGACTCAAGTTCGACTCAAGTTCGATCCAGGTTCGATCCAGGTTCGACTCAGGGTCGGCTCAACACACGAGCGTTCGACGCAGCTTCGACGCAAGAGTGGAGCGAGTGACTCCAGGAAGGTCCCCAGAATGATCATTCAAAGGGTGGCGAGAAATGCTGGGGCCAAGCACAACGCTGTTGAGTCAAGTTTTTGCCCCTGTGCTGTTCTTCGTCTTGCTCTTCGTTGTGCCTCCGCTGTGCTAATTGTTCGTTTTTGTTTTCGACGCGCTGGAATATTCACTGTTTTTGTTGGTACGCGTTTCGTTTTCTTTGTGAGTCGAGGATAAAGAAACGGCATGAGCATAGCCCTGGGAAGCAATCAGTAAACCCCCCTCCCCCCCCCACCTCATCAGAGGAAATTATAACGCTTCCGGCACCGGCGCCGGGGCGGAAGCGATATCCCCCGCAGGTCACCAGAGGTCCGCGGAGGGGAGGTCCCCGCCCATTTTTGTTGTTGTTGTTGTTGTTGTTGTTTTTTTTTTTTTTTTTGTTGTTTTTTTTTTTTTTTTTTTTTTTTTTTTTTTTTTTTTTTTTTTTTTTTTTTTTTTTTTTTTTTTTGTTTTTTTTGTTTTTTTTTTTTTTTTAAAAATATTTTCTGTGCTAACGATATCGCCGGGGGGGTTACTGTTTGCTTCCCCGGGGTTAAAACTGTGGGGGCTCCGCGCGAAGTTCTCGCATCGGTGCCGCGCGCCCCCCGGGGCGGCGCCTCCGGCGCGCTCCGCGCGCCAGGGAGGGGGGCCCAGCTCCGATCCGTGAGATCCGCGCGGAGAGCTCCCCCTCCCTCCTCCTCCCCCTCCTCCTCCTCCTCCTCTTCCTCCTCCTCCTCCTCCTCCTCTTCCCCCTCCTCTTCTCCTCCTCCTCCTCCTCCTCCTCCTCCTCCTGTCCATGACGCGCGTCCCCATGCTGTATTTTGTGCTTGGAGAGTGTCTGTCTACCCTCCCGGCCACGACGCGCGTCATGCCCCCTCCCCTCCCCCCCCCCTCTCCGTGACGGTCCCCCCCCTCGGTGCGTCCCCGGCACTGCCGCAGTGCGTCTGGCACCACAGGCTTGGGGGGTGGGGCGCTACGTAATTCACCGCCCACCAAACCACCCCCTCACCCCCCAACCCGAAGGCCTCGATTGCGAAGGCCTGACGGCCGGTGCCGCCGACCAGGAAGAGGACCACGACGTCGGCGACGAAGTGGGCGGAGACGGAGGCCGTGGAAGATGAGGAGGAGGAGGAGGAGGAGGAGGAGGAGGAGGAGGAGGAGGGGAAGGAGGAGGAGGAGGAGGCGATGAAGAGCCACCCCCAACCCCCTAACCCGAAGGCCTCGATTTGCCCTCCTTTCCCAGAGGGGGGGCGTCGGGGAACATTGAAGAAGCAGGCAGACGGAACCCTAAACTTAAGTTGGGCCTGTCCCTGTACAGGAGGAACATTCCAAAATAGTCAAACATTTTCCCGGCAAAGCAACCTAACAGCGATGTGTAGGAGCATATCTGGAAGCATTCCCTTTAAGATATAGATGAGAATCCTGTTGTAGAATTCTGCTGTTCTCGCAGTCGTAGTCGCATTCGCGATGGCAGTCGCAGTGGCAACGGCAGTCGCAGTCACAGCCTCAGCCTCAGCCTGCCTCAGCCTCAGCCTCAGCCTGCCTCAGCCTCAGCCTGCCTCAGCCTCAGCCTCAGCCTGCTTCAGCCTCAGCCTCAGTCTGCCGTCAGCCTCGGCCTCAGCCTCAGCCTGCCTCAGCCTCAGCCTGCATCAGCCTCAGCCTCAGCCTCAGCCTCAGCCTGCCTCAGCCTCAGCCTGCCTCAGCCTCAGCCTCAGCCTGCTTCAGCCTCAGGATCAGTCTACCTTCAGCCTCGGCCTCAGCCTCAGCCTGCCTCAGCCTCACCCTGCATCAGCCTCAGCCTCAGCCTCAGCCTGCCTCAGCCTCAGCATGCCTCAGCCTCAGCCTCAGCCTGCCTCAGCCTCACCCTCAGCCTGCTTCAGCCTCAGCCTCAGTCTGCCTTCAGCCTCGGCCTCAGCCTCAGCCTGCCTCAGCCTCAGCCTGCCTCAGCCTCAGCCTCAGCCTCAGCCTGCCTCAGCCTCAGCCTGCCTCAGCCTCAGCCTCAGCCTGCCTCATCCTCAGCCTCAGCCTGCTTCAGCCTCAGCCTCAGTCTGCCTTCAGCCTCGGCCTCAGCCTCAGCCTGCCTCAGCCTCAGCCTGCATCAGCCTCAGCCTCAGCCTCAGCCTGCCTCAGCATCAGCTTGCTTCAGCCTCAGCCTCAGCCTGCCTCAGCCTCAGCCTCAGTCTGCTTCAGCCTCAGCCTCAGTCTGCCTTCAGCCTCGGCCTCAGCCTCAGCCTGCCTCAGCCTCAGCCTGCATCAGCCTCAGCCTCAGCCTCAGCCTGCCTCAGCATCAGACTGCCTCAGCCTCAGCCTCAGCCTGCCTCAGCCTCAGCCTCAGCCTGCTTCAGCCTCGGCCTCAGTCTGCCTTCAGCCTCAGCCTCAGCCTCAGCCTGCCTCAGCCTCAGCCTGCATCAGCCTCAGCCTCAGCCTCAGCCTGCCTCAGCCTCAGCCTGCCTCAGCCTCAGCCTCCGCCTGCTTCAGCCTCAGCCTCAGTCTGCCTTCAGCCTCGGCCTCAGCCTCAGCCTGCCTAAGCCTCAGCCTGCATCAGCCTCAGCCTCAGCCTCAGCCTGCCTCAGCCTCAGCCTCAGCCTGCCTCAGCCTCAGCCTCAGCCTGCTTCAGCCTCAGCCTCAGTCTGCCTGCAGCCTCGGCCTGCCTCAGCCTCAGCCTCAGCCTGCCTCAGCCTCAGCCTGCCTCAGCCTCAGCCTCAGCCTCAGCCTGCTTCAGCCTCAACATCAGTCTGCCTTCAGCCTCGGCCTCAGCCTCAGCCTGCCTCAGCCTCACCCTGCATCAGCCTCAGCCTCAGCATCAGCCTGCCTCAGCCTCAGCCTCAGCCTGCCTCAGCCTCAGCCTCAGCCTGCTTCAGCCTCAGCCTCAGTCTGCCTTCAGCCTCGGCCTCAGCCTCAGCCTGCCTCATCCTCAGCCTGCCTCAGCCTCAGCATCAGCCTGCCTCAGCATTCAAAATGTGGCCCGAGAATGGAGTTCTGGGAACTCGAAGAACACGAAGTGGCCTACAGTTGGCTCCGGGCATTCAAAATGTGGCCCGGGAATGGAGTTCTGGAAACTCGAAGACCACGAAGTGGCCTACAGTTGGCTCCGGGCATCCAAAATGTGGCCCGGGAATGGAGTTCTGGGAACTCGAAGACAACGAAGTGGCCTACAGTTGGCTCCGGGCATTGGAATGAGTTCTGGGAACTCGAAGACCACGAAGTGGCCTACAGTTGGCTCCGGGCATTCAGAATGTGGCCCGGGAATGGAGTTCTGGGACCTCGAAGACCACGAAGTGTGTAACTGTTGGTTAAAAAAAGAAAGTCCCCGGCACTCCCCCGGATCGCGCCCAGACCCCCCTGGGGCGTCATGATGCTCTCTTTTGACCCTACTAGAAGACTATCAGTCTTCGCTGTTAGGTAAATAGTATGGGGAGGATTTTTTGACCATTTTTGAATATTTTAGGGCATTGTTTGACCATTTCTTATTTTTCGTCCAAAATCCCCCCTGTAGGGGGACACGCCCGACTTAAACCCTAAACCCCCCCACCCGAAGTTCGGGTCCTCGGGTTGGGTGAGGGTGGTCTGGACGGCAGTCACTCCCGTCCCCCCCACCCCTCCCCCCATAGCGCGGGGGTAACCCCCGTGCTCGAACCCCTCGCCAGGGATTTTTTATTTCCTCCACGGAAACCGGACCCCTTGGATTCTTGGGCGCGCCCCGGAAGACTGGGCCCCCATGGGTCCTTCGTTGGAATCGCGGGGCTGATGTCACTACCGGTTCGAACTCCCCCCCCCGCCCTCCGGCAAACCAGGGGGATCACTACCGGTTCGAAACCCCTCCCCCCCCCCGGAAAACCAGGGGGGGTCATTGCCGGTTCGAACCCCTCCCCCTCCCCCCCTCCAGAAAACCGGGGGGGGTCACTACCGATTCGAAATTCCACCCCCCCGTCTTCCAGAAAATCGGGGAGGGTCACTACCGGTTCGAACCCCTCCACCCCCCCTTCACGCTCACCGCCGGCAATCGACTCCCGGGTCCCTACCACCGTCCGCACCACATCCCCCACTGCTGTCCCCAGCACCACTGTCCTCACCACCACTGTCCCCACTGTTCCCACCACCGTCCCCACTGTCCCCACCAGTGCCCCCACCACTGTCGCACTGTCCCCACTGTCCCCACCACTGTTCCCACCACGGTCCCACTCTTTCCACTTTCCCAATGGCCCCAACCATTGTCACACTGTCCCCACTGTCCTACTGTCCTACTGTCCCACTGTCCCCGCCGCTGTCCCACTGAGCTGTCCCACTGTTCCCACCACTGTCCCCACTGTCCCCACTGTATCTCTGTCCCATTGTCCCCACCGCCGTTCTCGCCACCGCCCTCACCACTGTCCCCACCACCACTGTCCCCACCACTGTCCCACTGTTCCCACCACATTCCCACTGTCCCCACACCACTGTCCCAACCACCACCGTCCCCACCACTGTCCCACAGTCCCCACACTGTCCCCCACTGTCCCCACTGTTCCCACCATTGTCCCCGCTGTCCCCACCAGTGCCCCCACCAGTGTCTCACTGTCCCCATTCTCCCCACCATTGTCCCACCACGATCCCACTCTCCCCACTTTCCCCATGGTCCCCACCACTGTCCCTCTGTCCCCAAGGTACCCACCACTGTCCCCGCCGCTTTCCCACTGTGCTGCCCCACCGTCCCCACTGTCCACACCACTGTCCCACTGTCCCCACTGTCCCCACCACCGTCCTCACCATCGCCTTCACCACTGTCCCCACCACTACCGTCCCCACCATTGTCCCACTGTCCCCGCCGCCGTCCCGCTGTCCCCTCACCACCGTGTCCCCACCACCACCGTCCCCTTCACTGTCCGCACCACTGTCCCACTGTCTCCGCACCACTCTCTCCACCACCACCGTTCCCACCACTGTCCCAGTATCCCCACCATTGTTCAACTGTCCCGAGGAGCGGGAATCGTTTGCCGGCGGCGAGGGGGGGGTTCGAACCGGTAGTGCCCCCCCCCCCGGTTTTCGAGGGGGGGGGGGGGTCGAACCGGTGACCCCCCCCTTTTCATGATGGACTGGGGGGGGGAGGGGTTCGAACCGGTAGTGACCCCCCCCAGGGTTCCGCCAGCAGCGGTAGAACACGCTCTTTCTGATTTTGATGATGATCATGGTGATGGTGATGATGATGATGATGATGATGATGATGATGATGATGATGATGATGATGATGATGATGGTGGTGGTGGTGGTGGTGATGATGATGATGATGTTGATAATGATGATGATGATGATGATGATGATGATGATGATGATGATGATGATGATGATGATGATGATGATGATGATGATGATGATAATGATGATGATGATAGTGATGATGATGCTGATGATGAAGATGCTGACGCTGATGCTGATGCTGATGCTGCTGATGATGATGGTGATGGTGTTGCTGATGATGATGATGATGATGATGGTGGTGGTGGTGGCGGTGATGATGATGCTGATGATGATGATGTTGTCGATGATGATGGTGATGTTGATGATGATGGTGATGTTGATGGTGCTGCTGATGATTCGGATGATGATGATTTGGATGATGATTTGGATGATGATGATGATGATGATGATGATGATGATGATGGTGATGGTGATGGTGATGGTGATGGTGATGGTGATGGTGATGGTGATGATGATGATGATGATGATGATGATGATGATGATGATGATGATGATGATGATGATGATGATGATGATGCTGATGCTGATGCTGATGCTGATGCTGATGCTGATGCTGATGCTGATGCTGATGCTGATGCTGATGTGATGGTGAGAATAAGAATATGAATAATAATAATAATAATCATAAGAATAATAAGAATAATAATACTACTTGAAAAAATTCAAGAATAATAATAACATTAAGAATAATTCTAGCAATGAGAAGAACAATAAGACACATACTACTAATAATCAGAAGAGGAGATGAGAGGAGGAGGAGGAGGAGGAGGAGGAGGAGGAGGAGGAGGAGTAGGAGGAGGTGGAGGAGGAGGAGGAAGAGGAGGAAGGAGGAGGAGGAGGAGGAGGAGGAGGAGGAGTTGGAGGAGTTGTGGAGGAGGAGGAGGAGCAAGAGCAGGAGGAGGGAAGCAGGAGCAGGAGCAGGAGCAGGAGCAGGAGGAGGAGGGAGGAGGAGGAGGAGGAGGAGGAGGAAGGAGCAACAGCAGGAGCAGGAGCAGGAGCAGGAGAGGAGCAGGAGCAGGAGCAGGAGCAGGAGCAGGAGCAGGAGGAGGAGGAGGAGGAGGAGGAGGAGGAGGAGGAGGAGGAGGAGGAGGAGGAGGAGGAGGAGGAGGAGGAGGAGGGGGAGGAGGGGGGAGGACGAGGAGGAGGAAAAGCGAGGTGTGATGGGGAGGGGGAGTGGAGCGAGGTGAGAGGAGGAGGGTGACTGGGGAGGAAGGAACCGAAGCGGGCTCCCCCTCATCCATGCCCTCCGCGCAGCGCGACAGCGTGCTCCGTCGCACGCCCGCACGAGTCCCCTCTGGCCTCGGATGCGGGCCTCCCCGAGGAACCCCGCAGACCTCGCCGCCCAGCCAGAGGGCGGGCCCCGGCCCCCTGGGCTGCTCCCTGGCTGTCGCCGTGATCGCCCTCTGGCCCTGAGCTTCTCGCGGGGCCGGCGGGTGACCCCCCACCACCACCATAAGTTGGAGGGGGGAAGGAGAAGGAGGACGAGGAGGAGGAGGAGGAGGAGAAGGAGGAGGAGGAGGAGGAGGAGGAGGAGGAGGAGGAGGAGGAGGAGGAGGAGGATCCCCTCCTCCTCCAACTCATGGTGATGGTGGTGGTGGAAGAGAGGCCCCCCCCCCTGCCGCCGCGCACAAAGGAGCAGACCGACGCGGCCGGCGGGCCTCGGACGCGCGAGGGGGTGCAGTCCGAGCGCCACGGCAGCGCGGCAGCTCCGCAAGGGCTCCCACGGGGGCGCGGAGTGAGTCGCGCTTCGCGGGCCTCGTCCTCCTCCCCCTCCTCCTCGTCCTCTTCCTCCTCCTCCTCCTCCTCCTCCTCCTCCTCCTCCTCCTCCTCCTCCTCCTCCTCCTCCTCCAAGGGGGCGCGGGTTGGCGACGGGCCCCGGGTCCACGGGACATCGCGGCTTTCCGCCGCCGGACGAGGCGGCCCCGCCCTTCTACCCTCTGGGGGCGGCGCGAGGGCGCGAAGTTATTCGCACCTCGCGCGTCGCGCAGCGCGAAGCGCGAAGTTGGGAGCCCTTGGTTCAGAGGGGCGCGGACGGAGAAGGATCAGGAGGGGAAAAACACACACGGACACAATTAATCGTCCCCTCCCAGGAAAATATGGGAAAATATGGGAAGTGGGGGGGAAGACAAAACCCAAGAAAATTTGCGAAAATATGAGGAGTCGGGTTATTTGTGTGTATTTATTTGTGTGTCCCGGGGCCCCTTCAAAGGAGGGAGGGAGCTCACAGGCGGGGATCCTCCCAGAGCCACCGCCTGGGGGATCGATCGTCGGAGACCGCGGCGGGCGATGGTCAGGTCCTCGCCAGCATGGGTCCTCCCCCTCCTCCTCCCCCTCCTCCTCCCCCTCCTCCTCCTCGTCTCCGTAGCCATTTTGGCTCAAGGTTTTGGTTTCCCCTGGGAACAAAGTGGATACCGCTAGTCCGCGGCCAGCTTTCATCCTTCGCCTGGTTCGCCCCAGGCTGAGCGTTGCGTGGTCCGCCCCACGCATCGCAGCATTCACCACGACTAGGCTGTGCGCTGGTCGGTGGTTCTTCCTCTGCCTGCTGTGCTGCGAGCAATGGGACCCAAGCAGCGTGTCGAGAATGCTCAGCCGTGGATGTGCAAGTGGTGTGTGCACAAGCCCACGGACACTAGCTGGATCAATCGTGCTGACCACAAGTGGTGCTCGCAATGCAACTTGCCTAAGGGGTCGGCATTCAAGGGTGTCCCGCCGCCCAAGCACCCTGTGGCTCGCTCTCCAGCCATGCAGTCCCAGCGCGAGGCGGCACTCGCCAAGCAGGTCGCCGACCTCACTCGCCAGATGCAGCAGATGCAGCAGAACCCAGGAGGAGCAGGAGGAGCCCCTCGGCCGTCCTCGCCGACACCACCGTGGGCCGCTCAAGATGCCAATCCTCAGACTGGTCGGCGTGTGCGCCTGGCAGACATTGGCAACATACTCAAGTCCCTGGGTGTTTCAGACGCCGAATACCGTGACAGGCTCGTTGCCGAGCGGGCTTCCATTCAGGAGCTGCTGCAGTCCGAGAAGCCTCTTGAGACCAATGTCAGTGCTCAGAATCGGAAGGTCACGGATGCTCGAAAGAAGAAGGCGAACTGTGTTGCGAAGGTGTTGGCTGCCAAGGAGGCCGTCGAGAAGGCCAAGGAGGCTTTGGTCAAGGCGGAATCCGCCGATGCAGAGGCTGCCGCCCGCCTACTCACGTTGGAGAATGAGCTGCGTGAGATCGTGGCGCGAGGGTTGCCCACTGGCGGCGAAGGCACGGCCCCCACGCTCAGCACGGTCATCCCAGGGCTCAAGGCCACGGTCTCGCAGCTGGGCACCGTTCTCCAGTCACTTGGTGGTTCTGAGCGCTTCACTACCGGTATGCAGGCCATGGCGGAGATGGCCACCAGGCTGGAGCAGGAGCCGTTGGCGACGGTTCCGCCCTCGGAGGCCGCATGCCCTGCGGAACCTGCTCAGGAGCCGCCAGAGTGCGAAGCTGACGCCAGCCAGATGGAGATGGACGTGGACGACTATGAGACCACCTCCAAGCACATTGACGATATGGACGCCTCCACTTGTCGGGAGCATCTCAAAGAGTGTGGGGTTGATGTCCCTGTTCCTGGTGACGTGGAGTCAGAGGATGATGCACCTGCTCTGCGAGATCAACTCAAGCGTCACTTGTCCAGCGCCCAGAGCCTCGCCAAGCAGCTCAAGGCTAAAGCGTGATCGTGCCAGGAGGTGCTTATTTCATTGTTTCATCCTACTTTTGATCATCATGATGGCTGGACATACTAATAACAGTTTGGTTGACTCAGACGTCGACCCTTTCGAGCAGATCGATGATGTTGGTCCCTTTCTATCGGAACAACATGAGGCTGCCCTACCCTACGCGGATGAGGTGCCTGCGCGTGTGTCGTCGGCCACGCCTGCTACGTCAGGCATTTCGTCTACTTCGATTTATTTGTCGACTTCTACAGGCTGCAGGTTCCCTGCGAAGGCTGGCCCCCGCCATGTGTGTGAACCCTCGGTAGGCCTGGGCCACCGTGCGAGTTCTCTGGGCCAGGGGTCGGCTGGAGGGCGGCCTGCGAGCACCTCCACGACGTCGGCCACGCGCGGAGCTTCAGGCGCCGCCTCGCCCAAACCTTTCACTGGATCTCGTTCGAAATCTCGGAAGCATGAACCTTGCATTGTCTCGTTGAATGGGAGTTCTTTTTGCCCGATCCTCGACAGCGCGGTCGGCGCCAAGTGCTCGGTCCTTGCTGTGCAAGAAACGCACGTCGACCAGGAGCACCTGGCTGACAAGCAGCATGCGATGCTCGACGCTGGATGGAAGGGATTGCGGGCGCCAGCCGCCGCAAGTGACAGCGGCGCGGGCACGTCAGGTGGCGTTGCAGTATTGGTGCCATCGCATATCACAGTTATGACGCCGCCGCAGATTGACAGCCACATCCTGATTCCAGGGCGCGCAGTCGCGTGCCACGTACGACGGGGCACACCAGGTGGAGTTGTCGTCATCTCGGCGTACCTCAAGGACGGTGAAGGGCTCGGTGCTGCCAACAGCGCGTACATCTGGACCATCGTCCAATACCTGTGCGTCCTCAATTCGCTGCAGGTTGGGTGGATCATCTGCGCGGACTGGAACATGGAGATCGACGAGCTCAACCAGTCGGCATGGCTGGAGGCTGCGAGTGCGATCGCATGCGTTTCAGCCGAGCCCACCTGCAAGCAGTCTATGCCTGGCTCTTTCATTGATTTTTCATCGCCAGCAGCTCGCTGGCCACGCGCTTGCCAAGGCAAGCGCAGGTGGACGAAGAAGCCTCAACCTTTCCTCACCTCCCTATCTCCATAGGCTTTGCCTCCGGCGACACTCCCATGTGGGCCAGGGTCCCGGATGAGCCCAAGCCGTTTCCTGCTGTGCCTCTTGTGGGCTGCGCGAGGCCCCCCGTGTGCCCTTGGGGGGCCGTGTTGGACCGGGCTGGCCCTCAGCTCTTGGAACAAGGGGACCTCGCTGGGCTCTGGGACCTGGTCGTTTCTGGCATCGAGTTTGAGCTGTCCTCCAGGTGGGACCGAGTAGGTGCGCGCTGTGCTGCTTTCTTGGGGAGAGCGGGCCCGCCTATGACCAAGTGGAAGAAACTCGCGTGCCCCCCCCCCTAAGGCGCGCACTTATAAGGACCCGAGCACCAAGGCTTGGGCCACAGCTCTACGATGGGCGAAGCATCTCGGCAAATTCTGGCAGTTCCTGGCTAAGGAGGTGGAGAGCCTCCAAGAGTGTGCCGCCGTGTGCGATCTCACTCCAGACCAGCGCGTCAAGCTGTTCCGTGCACTAGCCGAGGCTTCTAATTTCATGATTAAGATTGGAGCGTGCAAAAAAAGTGCTCATGAGGTTAGATGCTCGCACTTCTGAATGTTTCAGGTCTGGTTTCGCCGTCCTGGCCAGAGCTGACTTTGCTGACTGCCTCACGCATGTGTATCTCACCGCCAAGGCCAAGATTGGTGTCGCCGAAGCCGCCGCGAGTTCAGCTTGGCTGTCCTGGGCCCGAGAAGCCTTTCAGAGAGGGGCCTCTCAGGCGCACAGGTTCAGCAAGGTGCGAGCTGTTCAAGGGGTCGTCGCTGCTGGTTCCAAGTCACAACCCTTCCAGCTGTCTGACCAGGAGATGCGGCCATGGGCCGACATCTGGACGACCCACGACTGTTCCAAGGTCCCGCTCCCCGATGGGGCCCATGCCTGGCCCTCGCTGCCTTGCATCACTGCCCTGGAGGTCGAGGATTGCATCCGACAGCTTAAGATCGGCACTGCGACAGGCCCCTCGCGCATCGCCCCGCGTGCCTAGCTGCATTTAAGCAAAGGTGCCTATGACGGCATCGCTTTTCTGTTCAATGGATGCGAGGCCCATCTAGCTTGGCCCAACGAGTGTGTTTGGACTGAAATGGTGCGTTTGGCCAAGCCTGATGGGGGAGTCCGTCTAATCGCGCTTATCAATACCCTGTGCCGAGTCTGGGGAAAGCTCAGGAAGCCTGTGACTTGTAGATGGCAGGAGTTGCATGGTTGTCTCGAGGTCTGGGGCACCAGAAAGCGGCACAGCTCCACTGACAGCGCCTTCGCGCATAATTTGTCCGCAGAGCTAGCCACCCTGCTCGGCGAAATCTCAATTTCTGTGCTGCTCGAAATGATCAAGTGTTTCGAAATGGTTCACCCCGCTCAGCTCATCAAAGAAGCTGAGGCTGTTGCATATCCTCCTCGCCTCGCGTGGATGCTTGTGGAGTTGTGCAGGCAACCACGGCGTCTTAAGGCATTCGGAAGTCTCTCCGAGTCCCTCGGGGCTTTTCAAGGCATCTTTGCTGGATGCAGTCACGCTGCAGGCAAGCTTTTCGTCCTCACGTTTCGGGCGCTCAAGCGCCTCAATCAGATTGCTCCTTGCGTGACGCCGAGAGCGCTCGTCGACGACGTGTCGCTGCAGCTGTTCGCCGCCTCGCCTGACGCCTTGCCGCAGCTCGAGAAGGCCGTGCGGATCTTCAGGTTCGGCGCCCAAGGTTTGGGGCTGCATGCTCAGCCCAAGGAGTCAGGTATAGTGGCGGCCTCAGGCAAGGCCAAACATCTGTTTCGTAAAGGAGCGGCCCTGCTCAAGTTGCATTTTCGACCATGGATGAGAAATCTGGGACATGAAGCGGCCGGCGGCAAAGTGTTACGGCTCCAGGGGAAGGCTCGCCTCAAGTCTCTCAAGCAGCGCCGACGCAGGTTCATGGCGCTGCGCAGCGCCGTTGGGCGCAAGGCCTCGTTCCTGTTCCGAACGGGGGCCCTCCCAGCAGCAGGGCGCGGAGGTGGAGTCTCTGGAGTTTCAGATGCTTCGCTGCGTTATTTCAGACAGATGGCCTCGACCCTGGCCGGTGGCAAACGGCATGGTGGAGTCACGGCCTACCTTCTGGCTCACCGTGACCCATACTACGACCCCATATGCGATTGCACGCTTGGTGTATGCTTACGATACGCGGCCTGGACCTGGGATCGACGGGTCTGTCTGGGGCGGGCCCAACGGGCCTGGGCAAGGCTAAGCACACGCATGGACGACAATCCGACGCGGCAGATCGCGAAGGGGCCCATGTCGGCCTGCTGGCTTTCACTTCATCGCATCGGGTGGGCTATGTCTAGTGCACACGCGTTCGTCTCGGATGCTAAGGTTACCGTCAACTTGCTCACTACTTGCCCGTGCGACGTCAAGCTCCACATGGTAGAGGGCATACAGAGGTGGCAGCATCGTAGGCTTCTACACCACATGCACACATCACACGGCAATGAGAGGGTGTGGCACAGGGCTTTGAGGGGAGGTCTACAGTCTATTCGGTGTCTTCGTCAACTCGGAGCTCTCTCAGCGATCATGGCCGATGTGGTTCCCCTTCCTGGCGTTCGAGCTTCTCAGGGCTATCAGATCGCTCCTGATTGTCGTGTCTGCCAGGCTCCCTTGGGCTCTTATGGGCACATATGGTATGACTGAGCTGGAATGGTCGTGGACGGCGTTGATGCGTCAGGCGAGGAGGTCCCCGACAAGATTCTGAGCCATAGGGAAGCGTCAATTAATTCCTGTCTCGACATTTTAGGAAACCCACAGGTTGACACCACCTACCTCACCTATGGGGCCCCCTCCCTCTCTGTCTCCCTCGAGCCTCCTGAGACCAGCCCTGAGGTCCAAAGGTGGGGAAATTTTAGAGGTCCATGGGGGCCAACCAGTTTTGTTGACGGGAGTTGCCTTCAGTCGAGCATCCCCGAAGTCTCTCGAGCTGGCTGGGCAGTCGTCCAGTTAGATCCTGTTTAAATGCCTGTTCGCGCTGCGTTCGGCGCTCTTCCTGGCGTGCGCCAGACCATCGGCCGTGCCGAACGGTGGGCGATTCGCCAGGCGCTGCACTATGCCCCTGCTTTGAAAAGTTTTTTTTTTTTTTCCGATTTGCCGGCCAGTGTCAGAGAAGGCAATGACTGGGACCCCGAGCAAGCTGCTGGACTAGCGAAGCACGCCACTATTTGGGCTGACATTTTCAAGAACCAGCAGCGCGACCCCCCCAGTTCGTTTGGTGCCCTGCCCACTTGTCGCTCGACGAGGCCGTCGAGCGAGGAGTGTCTCTGGAGCACTGGGCGGGGAACTTGTGGGCGGATTTTTTCGCGAAGATCGGCTCGGCGTCCCGCAGTTATGCGGATGGATTATGTAAGGCCTTGGCGGGGGAGTACAAATATCACAAGTCCACCCTCCAGTTTTTGGGCTGGGCTGCTCAACGTCTCCTGGAGTCTCAAGCGTGGGCTGGTGATCCCGACGAGCCTCTGGCGTCCTCCAGACTCCCTCGCCCCCCTCAGTTATCGATCACTAGCCACGAGATATGGCACAGCCAGGAGCGTGGAGAATGGAGGTGTCGTTTGTGCGGTCGATTTGCGAAGAATCAGCTCTCGCTCAAGGCCATGTTAACGCAGCGAGCCACCAAGCTTTGTTCTCCCACGCCAGTGCAGAGTGCAGCTATAGCTTCATGGTGGGCGGCCAACGGACATGAGTTCTTGCCCACTCGATCGCAGGCCGCGCAGATCGCGCGTGAGGCGTCCGACTGGCTCCTGACCGAGGGCCCTCGAGACGGAGGGGTGCAGGGAACCCCCGCTCCTGAGGCCCCCCCTGTGCCCTTGGGTCCCTCGAGGTTTCCGCAATTTTCGGCCCTCGGTCACGATGTTTTCAAATCAGCTGAGTATTTTTGCTGCCGCAAGTGCGGCGGCACGGGCACGGTTGGTCACTTTGTCAAGCTTGGGGTGAGTTGCTTGGGTTTTTTTTCCAAGAACTCCTCCACGAAAGCCAACCAGAAGCAGTGCATCAGAAGGCTCGAGGCTGGTCTGCACCCGCGCACGGGTGCGAAGTTGGGGCCGTTGCGCCAGTGCGAAGATATTTGCGCTGGCCGTGTTCCTGTGCCCGAGACTGGCGGTGGTGCCAGCTCGGCCTCTGACTAAACTCGTTTAGTTTTATTGGGGCCCTCCCCCCCGCCGCCGCCGCCGCTGCGCTGCTGCTGATGCACCACGTCTACTATTTCAACGTGGCTGTGCTCAGCAAGGCAGGCGCGCGCGCCGCCGCGAGGGCGAGGTCGGGACCCTCTTTGACTGCATCGGACCCTCAGGTCGGCGGTCGTGCCTTCCTGAGGGCGCATCGGTCTGCGCCCTCTCCTCCTCCTCGTCTTCTTCCTCCTCGTCCTCCTCCTCCTCTCCCTCCTCCTCCTCCTCCAAGGGGGCGCGGATTGGCGACGGCCCCCGTGTCCACGGGACGTCGCGGATTTCCGCCGCCGAACGAGGCGGCCCCGGCCGCATTTTGGGGAGGGCGCCTCCCCCGATCCATGGATTTGGCGACCGCGCGCCACATCCATGGGTCGCTGATCCAAGTCCGCGCGCCCCGGAGATGGGCATGTCAGGAGGGGAAGAAACACAGAGACACAGTTGATCGTCGATCCCCAGGAAACTATGGGCAACATTGGGCAGCGGGGGGGAAGGCAAAAACCCAGAAGATACAGGAAATTATGGGGAATCGGGAATCCTGTCATCTGTGCGTATCTCTTTGTGTGTCCCAGGGCCCCTTCGGCGTGGACCTCTTCGGGCCCCCTCGGCGGGGTGCCGCGCACAGCCACGTCCGCCGCCCGCCGAGACCCTCGAAGGAGCGCTCTCCCCAGGCGGTGGCCGCTGAGAAAGCCCCGCCTCGCGGGAGGGGCGGGCAGGGCAGGCGCCCTCCCACGGGCCAGGGCTCGGGCTGAACTATGGGAACAAAGAGTGACATAAACATAATAACTCGGAGGTTCGCGCGGATTTCTCGGATTGGCGCTGGGGCCCCCCGGCGCCGCCCTTGGCGCGCTCCGCGCGCCAGGGAGGGGGGTCCAGCGCCGATCCGATAAATCCGAGCGGGCCTCCGAGTTATTATGTTTATGTCACTCTTTGTTCACCTATAAACGGTGCTTTGGCGATCTCGTGGGCCGTTTTCGTTCTGATTTCGTCTCGCGGCAACGTCGGAACGAGGACGGGAGGAGGGAAAACGGAGACGAAACGAAAACGAAGATCACTGTTTAGCTCGAGCCCGGCCACAGGCGGGCCAGGACTGCGGCTCGTCGCAGAGCACCATGGCGTCGCTCAGCCCGGTCCCCGCTGCGCCGCCCAGCGGCGCCGAGTGGGCCAGCCTCCTCGGTGACGGCCGCGCCCATCGAAGGCCCCGCGGCGGCGGCGGCGCGCTCTATCTCTTGATATTTCTCTTTCTCTTTCTCTGTTTTTATGTTTTTTTTTTTTTTTTTGTTTTCTCTCTCTCTCTCTCTCTTTCTTTCTCTCGTTCTCTCTGTCTGTTTCTCTCTGCACACATGAATAAAGACGAAAGCGCGCGTTCTGTGGACGCTTGGCAAAGGGGACGGGGGTTCGGACAGGGGGGATTGGGCTGAAACCTCTTGGAGTCGAAGTTGGGAGGGGCCCTGAATTGCCGGGGGGGGGCTCGAACTGGCCCCCCCCTCCCTCCCCGGTGGCAACCGACGACGGCGAGCGCCGGCGCCGGCGCTCTCTGCTCGTGTGCATGCACACATCTAGGTAGGCATGTGAATGTACGTATGCATGTATGCTTGTATGTATGCATCTGTAACGTCGATATGTTCGGAAACGATTGATCATTGCTTACACCTAGAAGTGTGGACGTACATCCAGAGACATCCATCCACCTGCAAATACCTATACGACCACCCTTCGGGTGATAAGGAGGTGAGGGGGGGGGAAGGGACCAACGTCGCACTCGATCGATCTTACTATCGAACTCACTACCGATCTCACAATCGATCTCAATCGATCGATCTCACAATCGATCTGACTATCGATCTCACAATCGATCTCACAATCGATCTCACATTCGGTCTCGCTATTGATCTCACAATCGATCTCACAATCGATCTCACATTCGATCTGACTATCGATCTAAGTATCGAACTCACTTTGGATCTCATTATCGATCGTACATTCGGTCTCACTACCGATCTCACTAGCGATATCACAACCGATATCACAATCGATCTCACATTCGGTCTCACCATCGATCTCACTATCGAACTCACTATCGATCTCATTATCAATCTCAATCGATCGATCTCACAATCGATCTGACGATCGATCTCACAATCGATCTCACAATAGATCCCACTATCGATCTCACATTCGGTCTCACTGTCGATCTCACTATCGATATTACAATCGATCTCACAATCGATCTCCCATTCGGTCTCACAATCGATCTCACTACCAATACCACTATCGATCTCACAATCGATCTCACAATCGATCTGACATTCGGTCTCACGCTCGATCTCACAATCGATATCACTATCGATCTCACTATCGATCTCACTTTCGACCTCACTATCGATCTCACTATCGATCATCAAAATACAACACCAACATCATCATCACCATCATCATCAACAACATCAACATCAACATCATCATCATCATCCTCATCCTCCTCCTCCTCCTCCTCCTCATCATCATCATCATCGTCATCATCATCATCATCATCATCATCATCATCATCATCATCATCATCATCATCATCATCATCATCATCATCATCATCGGGTCACCGAGGGGACACCGGCGGGACACCGGCGGGACACCGCGGGGCCCCGGCCGCCAGGAAGGGAGACATTTGGTCCGGCCGCGCCTCAGCCACACGGGACACCAGCGGGACACCAGCGGGACACCGCGGGGCCCCGGCCGCCCGGAAGGGAGACATTTGGTCCGGCCGCGCCTCAGCCACAGGAGACTTTCTCTCGCCCGCCCACGCAGCTTCGCCTCGCCCGCACGGCACGCACGAACACGAAACCGAAATCGATTTAACAGTAGGGGGGCTCTCCGTTCCACTTCGATCTCACCCCCTCACCTCCGATACATACATGTGCCATATATGTGCATACGCGCCGATATATATATATATATATATATATATATATATATATACATATATATATGCACATAGTTGTGTATATATAGATGTGTGTCTATCTGTCTGCATGTCTGCCTGCCTGCCTGCCTGCCTGCCTGCCTGTAGGTCGGTCGATAGGTACCTACGTAGGTAGGTCAATAGGTCGTTCGGTCGGTAGGTAGGTAGGTAGGTCGATCGGTCTGTCTGTCGGTCTGTCTGTCTGTCTGTCTGTCTGTCTGTATGTCTGCATCCAGATATATCATTACATGCTTCTCCATATATCCCTTTCTTCTTCTCTCTCTCTCTTTCTCTTGTTCCGTTTTTTTTGTTTCTCTCTCTCTCTCTCTCTATCGCTCTCTCGCATGTCCATTTGTCCATATCCTTTCCCGTATGAGGCCCAAGTTCTACCGGAAACTACGGGTTACCCCAAACAAGCAAGTTGTTTGTCACTTATTTTCCTGCTCGTTACCCCCTCCTGTTAATCTCTCTCGTGCTCCATCCTTCTCCCTCTCCTCTGCCCCTCCCCTCCTCCCTCGCTTCCCGTACTCCTTTCCTCCTTGCTCTATGTTTTTTATCTAACAGCGAAGACTGATAGGTTTCTAGTGGTCTCAGAAGAGAGCATCATGACTCCCCAGGGGGGTCTGGGCAGGTGCCGGACGGGTGCCGCGGGAAAACCGGGGGAATCCGGGGACTCCTTTTTTAGCCAACAGTAACGCACTTCGTGGTCTTCGAGTTCCCAGAACTCCATTCCTGGGCATGATTTTGAATGCCCAGAGCCAACTGTAGGCCACTTCGTGGTCTTCGAGTTCCCAGAACTCCATTCCTGAGCATGATTTTGAATGCCCGGAGCCAACTGTAGGCCACTTCGTGGTCTTCGAGTTCCCAGAACTCCATTCCTGGGCATGATTTTGAATACCCGGAGCCAACTGTCGGCCACTTCGTGGTCTTCGAGTTCCCAGAACTCCATTCCTGAGCATGATTTTGCATACCCGGAGCCAACTGTCGGCCACTTCGTGGTCTTCGAGTTCCCAGAACTCCATGGGCCACATTTTGAATGCTAAGGTAGGCCGAGGCTGAGGCTGAGGCAGGCTGAGGCTGAGGCAGGCTGAGGCTGAGGCCGAGGCTGAAGGCAGACTGAGGCTGAGGCTGAAGCAGGCTGAGGCTGAGGCAGAGGCAGGCTGAGGCTGAGGCAGGCTGATGCTGAGGCAGGCTGAGGCTGAGGCTGAGGCTGATGCAGGCTGAGGCTGAGGCAGGCTGAGGCTGAGGCCGAGGCTGAAGGCAGACTGAGGATGAGGCTGAAGCGCTAGTGACCTGAGGCAGGCTTTGGCTGCGGCGAGCACGCTGCACATGAGGCAGGCGTGACGGCTTGGTCTGAGACCCCCACAGGGCTGAGGCGGAGGCAGGCTGAGGCTGAGGCCGAGGCTGAAGGCAGACTGAGGCTGAGGCTGAAGCAGGCCGAGGCTGAGGCTGAGGCAGGCTGAGGCTGAGGCAGACTGAGGCTGAGGCTGAGGCTGAGGCAGGCTGAGGCTGAGGCAGGCTGAGGCTGAGGCCGAGGCTGAAGGCAGATTTAGGCTGAGGCTGAAGCAGGCTGAGGCTGAGGCAGAGGCAGGCTGAGGCTGAGGCTGAGGCAGGCTGATGCTGAGACAGGCTGAGGTTGAGGCTGAGGCTGAGGCAGGCTGAGGCTGAGGCAGGCTGAGGCTGAGGCTGAAGCAGCCTGAGGCTGAGGCTGAGGCAGGCTGAGGCTGAGGCTGAGGCTGATGCAGGCTGAGGCTGAGGCCGAGCTGAAGCAGAATGAGGCTGAGGCTGAATCAGGTGAGGGCTGAGGCAGCTGAGGCTGAGGCTGAGGCAGGCTGATGCTGAGCAGGCTGAGGCTGAGGCTGATGGCTGAGGCTGAGTATGAGGCAGGCTGAGGCTAATGCAGGGCTGAGCTGAGCAGGTGAGGCTGAGGCCGAGGCTGAATGATGACTGAGGCTGAGGCTGATGCCGACTCGAGACTGAGGCAGGCTGAGGCTGAGGCCGAGCATGTTAAGGAGAGGTGAGGCAGGTGATTCTGAGGCGGCTGAGGCTGAGGCTGAGGCTGATGCAGGCGAGGCTGTTTTTTTCTTTTTTTTTTTGTTTTTTTTCTTGTTTTTGTATGATGAGGCAGGCTGAGGGCTGAGGCTGAAGCAGCCTGAGGCTGAGGCTGAGGCAGGCTGAGGCTGAGGTGACGGCAGTGCTGAGGGGCTGATGCAGGCTGAGGCGAGGCTGAGGCTGAGGCAGGCTGAGGCTGAGGCTGAGGCAGGCTGAGGCTGAGGCAGGCTGAGGCTGAGGCCGAGGCTGAAGGCAGACTGAGGCTGAGGCTGAAGCAGACTGAGGCTGAGTCTGAGGCAGGCTGAGGCTGAGGCTGAAGCAGGCTGATGCTGAGGCAGGCTGAGGCTGAGGCTGAGGCTGATGCAGGCTGAGGCTGAGGCAGGCTGAGGCTGAGGCCGAGGCTGAAGGCAGACTGAGGCTGAGGCTGAAGCAGGCTGAGGCTGAGGCTGAGGCAGGGCTGAGGCAGGCTGAGGCTGAGGCTGAGGCAGGCTGAGGCTGAGGCTGATGCAGGCTGAGGCTGAGGCAGGCTGAGGCTGAGGCCGAGGCTGAAGGCAGACTGAGGCTGAGGCTGAAGCAGGCTGAGGCTGAGGATGACGCAGGCTGAGGCTGATGCTGAGGCAGGCTGAGGCTTAGGCTGAGGCTGATGCAGGCTGAGGCTGAGGCAGGCTGAGGCTGAAGCCGAGGCTGAAGGCAGACTGAGGCTGAGGCTGAAGCAGACTGAGGCTGAGGCTGAGGCAGGCTGAGGCTGAGGCTGAGGCAGGCTGATGCTGAGGCAGGCTGAGGCTGAGGCTGAGGCTGATGCAGGCTGAGGCTGAGGCAGGCTGAGGCTGAGGCAGGCTGAGGCTGAGGCTGAGGCTGAGGCAGGCTCAGGCTGAGGCATGCTGAGGCTGAGGCCGAGGCTGCAGGCAGACTGAGGCTGAGGCTGAAGCAGGCTGAGGCTGAGGCTGAGGCAGGCTGAGGCTGAGGCTGAGGCTGAGGCAGGCTGATGCTGAGGCAGGCTGAGGCTGAGGCTGAGGCTGATGCAGGCTGAGGCTGAGGCAGGCTGAGGCTGAGGCCGAGGCTGAAGGCAGACTGAGGCTGAGGCTGAAGCAGGCTGAGGCTGAGGCTGAGGCAGGCTGAGGCTGAGGCTGAGGCAGGCTGATGCTGAGGCAGGCTGAGGCTGAGGCTGAGGCTGATGCAGGCTGAGGCTGAGGCAGGCTGAGGCTGAGGCCGAGGCTGAAGGCAGACTGAGGCTGAGGCTGAAGCAGGCTGAGGCTGAGGCTGAGGCAGGCTGAGGCTGAGGCTGAGGCAGGCTGATGCTGAGGCAGGCTGAGGCTGAGGCTGAGGCTGATGCAGGCTGAGGCTGAGGCAGGCTGAGGCTGAGGCCGAGGCTGAAGGCAGACTGAGGCTGAGGCTGAAGCAGGCTGAGGCTGAGGCTGAGGCAGGCTGAGGCTGAGGCTGGGGCAGGCTGAGGCTGAGGCAGGCCGAGGCTGAGGCTCTGACTGCGGCTGCCATTGCCACTGCGACTGTCATCGCGAATGCGACTGCGACTGCGAGGACAGCAGAATTCTACAACTGGATTCTCATCTGAATCTTCAGGGGAATGCTTCCAGATATGCTCCTGCACATCGTTGTTAGGTTGCTTTGTCGGGATACTGTTTTCCCCCAACCAGCATGTGGTGTTGGGTCCTCGTTTTGAAGAGACGGTTCCCGCCCTCCTTCCCTCCTTCCCTCCCTCCTTCCCTCCCGCCTTCCTTCCCTCCTTCCCTCCCTCCTTCATTCCTCGTCTCCCTCCTCCCCCTCCCCCCTCCTCCCTCCTCCAACCCCTGCCTTTGAGCCCTGCGCATGTCCTCGTCGTCGTCGTCGTCAGCATCATCAGCATCATCATAGGGAGGTCCACCCAAGGCCCCTTTGGCGGTGCCCACATGCGTTCCCCCACCCAGCACGGCGTTTCGTGGCCCCATGGGGAGGTCCACCGAAGGCCCCAGTTGCTGCACTCGCATGCGTCCCCCCCGCCCAGTACAACGCTTCGTGGCCGCATAGGGAGCTCCACCGAGCTCCCCAATGGACCCGTCCACATGCGTCCCCCCGCCCAGCACAGCGCTTCGTGGTTCATAGGGAGCTCCACTGGAGGCCTCAAAGGCACCGTCCACATGCGTCTCCCCCACCCAGTGCAGCGATTCGTGGCACCATAGGGAACTCCACCGAAGGCCCATGTAGCTAAGTCCACATGCGTTTCCCCCCCAATACAGCGCTTCGTGGCCCCATCGGGTGCTCCACCGAAAGCCACAGTGGAACCGTCCACATGCGTTTCCCCCACCCAGCACAGCGCTTCGTAGCCCCATATGGAGCTTCACCGAAGATCTCAGTGAACCCACTCACGTGCGTCTCCACAAATCAGTACAGCGCTTCCTTCATAGGGAGCCCCACCTAAGGCTCCACTGGCGGTGTCCACAGGCGGCTCTCCCGCCCAGTGCAGCGTTTCGTGGTCCACAGGGGGCTCCACCGACGGTCCGATGCGGGGGGGTTTCTCCATAGCCGCCGCCTGGGGGGTCGACCTTCGGGGACGTCGGGGCGGGCGGTGAATCTCTCTCTCTCTCTCTCTCTCTCCCTCTACGTATGTATATGTATATGTGTATATACGTATATGTATATATATGTGCATATGCATATGCAATTGTATATATTAAATGTCTGCATGTATGTATGTATATGTATTGAACATTTGTACATATATATATACATACATATGTGTGTATGCAGTCATATGTATACTTCTGTATACATAAACATATGTATACTTATGTGTATATATATACACGTATACATATCGAGTCGGCCCCCCAGGAGGCCAAATGTGCCCGTGTCCACCGCCCGCCCCAGGACGGGGGGGCATGTGCGAAGGAGAGAAGGCCTCCTCGGAGGACGGCGGGGCTTCTCGGACGCCCTCGTGGAAGGCTCGGAGGACTTTCTCCGAAGGCCGAGGGCGGCGGGGCTTCTCGAAAGCCCCCGCGCCCTCCGAGAAGTCGTCGGCGTCCTCGTGGAAGGCTCGGAAGACTTTCTCCGAAGGCTAGGGCTTCTGGGCCTTCCCAGCAGGCCCGCCCCAGGGCTCGACCTTAAGCCTTTAAGCGGTGTTGTGGCGATTTCGTAGACCGTTTCCGTTTCGACGTCGTCTTGCAGCGAAGAGAACAACACGAAAACGATATACACTGCTTTGGTCAAGCCGCGGCCCGCCCCTCCTTCGGGGAAGCGTAAGATTGGCCGACGTTTTTTTTGGCGAGCGCGTCCTGGGTTTGGACGGTCCCGTTTTCGTGAGATGTCTGCAGCGGGGGCTCGCGTCAGACTTCAGATTTCACCACCCACCAAACGACCCCAACCCAACCCGAAGGCCTCAATGTTCCTCCATTTCCAGTGGGGGGGGGGGTCGGGGAGCATTGAAAAAACACATGGAACCCGTACCCCCCCAACCCGAAATTCGGGTCACAATTTGGCCTTCGGGTTGGGTTGGGGTGGTCTGGTAGGTAGTCACTGATGGCCCCGCCAGGCCTAGCCGAGTGCGTCGTACCCGAGTCTCGCGTCAATACGTCCGTGTCAATACGTCCCGTGTTCAAGACGTCCGTGTCAATACGTTGCGTATTGGCTCCACGTATTGGACCACGTTTTGGCGAATGTATCGCGTCGGACCTACGCTTTCAGCCTACGCGTTGAGCTCCGTATCAATACGATGCGTGTTGCGTGTTGCGCATCGGGGTAGCTAAGTCCCTATGATGGCCCCGCCAGGCCCAGCCGAGTGCGTCGTACCCGAGTCTCACGTCTCCCCGACTCCTCGCTTCCCCCCCCCGGGCTCTCGCCGCCGAGTCGAGGGGGGCGGAGGGGCGGAGGAGGAGGAGGAGGAGGAGGAGGAGGAGGAGGAGGAGGAGGAGGAGGAGGAGGAGGAGGAGGAGGAAGGAGGAGGAGGAAGGAGGACGACTCCTCGCTTCCCCCCCCCCGGCTCTCGCCGCCGAGTCGAGGGGGGCGGAGGGGCGCGCCCGCGGAGCGTCTCTGGCCCTCCCTCTCGGTCCAGTCGCGAGGGCGCGCGCAGCGGCAGCACGCGCGTGGCGCTGCCGTCCGAAGGGTTACTTTCTGCAAGGTGCTGGGCTTAAGTCGGGCCTGTTCCTTTACAGGAGGAGTATTCAAAAATAGTAAAGAAGTAGTCTGGGGACTGTTTTGGGACTATTTTTGAGGAGGAGTATTCAAAAATAGTAAAAAAGTAGTCTGGGGACTATTTTGGGACTATGTTTGAGCATGTGTTTTTTTTTTCTGGGTATTTTTTTTCGCCCCAAATCCCCCTGTACGGGGACAGGCCCGACTTAATGCTAGGCCTCCTGGATGGGGTCGGAGCAGAGGGGGTCGGAGGATCGCGCCGCATCGCCGATGCATCGGCGATGCATTGGCGATGCATCGGCGATGCGGGTCGATGCGGAGCCCGATTTTCGCCACGCCGACGTCGCCGATGCGTCGCCGACGTCAGCGATGCATCGACGATGCATCGCCGATGCATTGGCGATGCGGCGCGATCCTCCGACCTCCGGACCCCATTTAGGAGGCCTTTCAAGATCGAGGTCTGTTCATTCTGGGGACCTTCCTGGAGACACCCGCTCCACTCGTGCGTCGAAGCTGCGTGGAACGTCTGTCGATTTGAGCCGACCTTGACTCGAATCTGAGTCGAACCTGCGTCGAACCTGCGTCGAATTGAGTCGAACGTGAGTCGAACTTGAATCGAACTGGGATCGAACTAGAGTCGAGCAGCTCCGTTAGGCGGGCCAGAGGAAGGTCCCTTAAACGAGCATCAGCCCTGGTGTTCTTCGTGCTTGATGGGTGTTCTTGTGCCTCCTGGGGGAGGGCGCCCTCGATGTGCGTCCTGGGGGAGGGTGCCCTCCCTCACCGTGCCCTCCTGGCGGAGGGTCCCATGCTCTTCAAGGATGCTCTTCTGTCCTGGGTCCGACCGCACGGCTGCTGCTCGCAGGCAGGTCAGCGCGTCTCTGGGCCAAGCGGGGTGGCCCTGGGGCCTGTCGCGCGCAGTGCGCCCCTTGCTTGGCATCGCTCGGACGTGCGTGTGCCTTTTTCCTTCGGCGAGGACCATCGAGGAGCATCCTTGATCATTTGGCGAAAAAGCCACGCACGACACCGAAACAAAAACACAGGGAATGGACGTCCGAGCGATGGCGAGTTTGGGGGCCGCTGGCGCACTCGTGTGCCGCTCCTCGTGCCGCGGCGGCGCGCGCGCAGGAGGCGCGGGGCCCAGCTGCAGCTCCAGGTGGTCCGCTCCGCGTGTCCGGGCCTCCCAGATGGGGTCCGAGCAGATGCCTCCTCCTCCTCCTCCTCCTCCTCCTCTTCCTCCTCCTCCTCCTCCTCCTCCTCCTCCTTCTCCTCCTCCTCTAGGCCTCCTAGATGCGGTCGGAGGATCGCGCCGCACCGCCGATGCGCCGATGCGGCTCGATGTGGAGCCCGAGTTCCTCCACGCCCGCGTCGCCGATGCGGTGCGATCCTCCGGCCCCATCTGCTCGGACCCCATCTGGGAGGCCTCTAGTGTGCGGGGGTCGGCTGCGGTCGCGCGCGGCCGAAGAACTCCTCGGTTCCTCGGTTGTGTGTTGGTTCCGTGCGGCGGGCTCTATTTCGCGAGAGGGTCTTGCGCAGGAGGAGGAGGAGGAGGAGGAGGAGGAGGAGGAGGAGGAGGAGGAGGAGGAGGAGGAGGAGGAGGGAGGCTTGTAGTGTAGGTTGGGAAGCCCCATCTTATATGGAATGGTGCAACGTGCCTTCCAGCTGCACGCACCCGAAATGTTGGTTGGTATGCCTCCTCAGCATGTTTTGGCAGCCACATCTGCGCCATTTCAACCTTGTGAAAGCCAGGTGATAATGCGAGAGATTGGAGCTATCCCAGCCTATCAGAGCATGCGGGTGAGGTGTATTGGTGCGCGCAACACCACCCACATGATTCGCCCTCGAGGTGTCATCCCCACGAGCTGCTGTAGCGGTTCGGGGGGTGACGTCCGCCTGACAAATTGGCCCACAGGAGCAATAATGAAGGAGGAGGAGGAGGAGGAGGAGGAGGAAAAGGGAGAAGGAGGAAGTAGGAGGAGGAGGAGGAGGAGGAGGAGGAGGAGGAGGAAGGAAGGAAAAGGGAGGAGGAGGGAGGAGGGAGGAGGAGGAGGAGGAGGAGGAGGAAGGAGGCGGAGGAAAAAATGGAGAAGGAGGGAGGAGGAGGAGGAGGAGGAGGAGGAGGAGAAGGAGGAAGGAGGACGAGGACGAGGACGAGGACGAGGACGAGGACGAGGAGGAGGAAGGAGGAAGGAGGAAGGAGGAGGAAGGAGGAGGAGGACGAGGACGACGCTGTCGAAATCGGTGACGAGGACAGCCCCTCGAGCCCGGCGCGGCCCCGACTCCAGCCAGGCCGCAGCGCCCCGACCCGCAGCCGCCGGCCCCGCCCGCCGAGCCGCCCGCGCGCGCCGCCGGCGGCCAGGCCGGCGGCTGCTCGCCCCCGGCCGGGTGCGTGCGTGCCGGTTGGCCTCTCTTTGTTCTGTTTCGGCGGGAGGGTTCTTTTCGGGAGTTCGTAGAGTCCAACGCATAAAACAGGGAAACGAACAATGACATAAGCATAACAACTCGGAGGTCCGCGCGGATTTCTCGGATCGGCGCTGGGGCCCCCCCGCGGCGCCTCCGGCGCCGCCCCTGGCGCGCTCCGGCGCTGGGGTTCCCCCGCGGCGCCTCCGGCGCCGCCCCTGGCGCGCTCCGCGCGCCAGGGAGGGGGGTCCAGCGCCGATCCGAGAAATCCGCGCGGACCTCCGAGAATTTATGTTGATGCCATTTTTTGTTCCCCTATCTCTGTTCTGTTTCGGCGGGAGGGTTCTTTCGAAGTTCGTAGAGTCTAGGGCAGAAAAAGCGCTCCTACCCGCTGAAACTCCTGCGGGCTGACAGGGTAAACCCTGCGTGATGTGCCGCGTCCTGGCGGCTCTAGGCTTTGGGGGTTCCCAGGAGGTTTGCAGACCACGCACTTGTAACCCTGGGTAGGATCTTTTTTTCATCCCTCAATAGAGGGAGGGTTCTCCCAAGGTTCTGGACGCCCGGAATGGGTGCGGAAAGAATGGGTGCGATGCCCAGCAGCAGTTCCTGTTCATTTTGTTCCATGCTGGTCGGCCTTTCTGTTCTGTTTCGGCGAAAGGGTTCTCTCGGGGGTTTGTAGAGTCAGCACGAACGAAATGGGTACCGAAAGAATGGGTACGATGCCCGACTGCAGTTCCTGTTCATTTTGAACAGGGCTTGTTGTCCACGCCGCCGCGGCCTGTGTCCATTCGAGACAGAAGGCCGCCTGTCCATCAACGGTCGCTGTTTGTTTGGGACAACAATTGTTGTTGGGCATTGTACCCATTTTTTCCGTACCCATTTCGGGCGTCGGGAGGGTTCTCCCAAGGTGGGGCTGGGGAACGGGCCCAGATACGGATGCTCCTGTTTCACGCGTTTTCTGGTCGTTTTTGTTCCCAACCCTCCTATGGTTGGATACTCGTTTTGAATAGAGCAGTGTGGTCGCCTCCCCGCTCCTCCCCGCCTCCTCTCCTGTTTCCTGTGTTCCCCTCTCCTCTTCTCTCGTGCCGTCTGCGATCTGCGCAACTGTCCCCACTTTCGTGGGCTCCTGGGAGTCCCAGCGGGGGTGGGTCCCACGCGGATCACCTCGGGACCTCGCCGCCCCCTGGGGGGCTTGCGACCTGCGCAACTGTCGCCACTTTCGTGGGCTCCTGGGAGGCCCAGCGGACCCTCCCGCGAGAGAGCGCCTCGGCCCTCCCGCGCGCGGCGAGCGCCGAGGGCCTCCGCGCGCGCGCGGGCCGCGCCCCGCGGCCCGTGGCCCCTTCCCCCCGCCCGAGGAGCCGGCGCGGCCGTGGAGCGAGCTGCTCGGCGACGGCCGCAGCCGCCGCGGCGGCGCCGCCGCGGCGCCGGCGGGCGCGCAGGCCCTCTCCCTCGTCCTCGTCTTCCTCGTCCTCTTCGTCCCCTTCGTCCCGGAGATCCTGGCGTTGCCATCCGTGTCTCTTCGTCGCGGGCGTTCCCGTCTCCGTGTCGGGCCCCGGGGAAGCCGCAGGGATCGGTGCGGCTCGAAGACTGGCGCAGAGAGATGGGGTCTGGTCCGGGCCTCCAGTCGTGACTTGCTTACGACGTTGCAATGTTTTCGCTACGTCGGATCTTAGGGGTCCTCTTCGCCCTCGTCGTCGTCCTCGTCGTCCTCCTCCTGCCGGTCCTTCTCCTCCTTCCTCCTCACCTCTTGCTCCTGTTGCGCCTCCCTCCTCCTGCTGCCCCCCCTCCAGGTGGGTGCACAGGCGGGGTCGGCCATTTTCGGTACGATCGAAGTGGGCACGGAAAGGATGGGTACGATTCCAGGCGGGGACTTATACACAACCACCGCTGTGAGGATCGATTTTCGCGGGCCTCCACGGATGGTGGATATGGATATATTCTGGCCCCCAGGGACCCAAGTAAACATAACCATAATCATCGCCGTTGGGTTCCCACGTCAGTTCCCAGTCGGTGGATATGGATGAATCCCCGCCTCGCATACGAAGACTGGCAGCAGTTCCTGCCCATTTTGAACAGGAGTTGCTGTCGGTGTCACCACGGGGGCTGTCCGTTTGAGATGAGAGGTCTCCTGCCCAACAGCTGCCGCCGTCGGATTTGGACAACGCTTGCTGTTGGACACGGCTCTCCTTCTGTCAATACACCTGTCGGGAGTGCCGAAACATCCTCCGCAACCCTATTTTCGTCGGGAACTATCCGCGGAGGACTCGTGTGCGCCGTGCCGCGCTGGCGTCTCCCTAGTCGTCGTCGACCCTCGTCCCTGGAATTTGGTGCGGTGTTTTTTTTTGCTCGGCCCCCGGAGACGAACAAAAACAATGTACAGTCAAGGCGCCTAGTAAGGACGCGCGCCTTCATCTGGGGTACCCTTGTGTCCTTGCCTCTGAGGCCCGTCCTTGCCATTATCACTTCTCGCCCGCCGCCCTAAACAACCCAACTTCAGCCTCCAAGGGTCTTGCGTCCTTATCACCCGTCCTTAATACACGTTTTGACTGTATCGCACATACTGCGATGGAGCGGGGCTTGCATGGAGTTCAGACGCGGCGCGGTGCAGGGGCGCCGCCCCCTGAAAGAGCGCCAGTGGGGGATTTTGGATGGCTTTCGGCCTCCGGGGGCCCTCGCCAGGCCTCTGTGGACCGTCAAGGAAGGCCCGGGATGAAAAACCAGTGCAGGGGGAAGGGGTCCAGACTTCTGTGGGTCGACTTGAAGCAAAGAACACGGAGGAGGAAGACATCTCTATACCACTCGCATTCCTTCGTTTTCGCCTTTTTGGGGCCTCCTGGGGGGTCCTCGTCGCCACGGCTGGATTCGCTGTGATCTTCTCGTCAGAGCGCGCCCCTGGAGGTCCAGGGAGTGGCGGCCAAGGAGGAGCGGAGAGCGTGCCCAGGGGGAAGTGGGGAGGAGGAG
>CAUYUJ010010018.1:0-30840 GCA_963575745.1 Prorocentrum cordatum
CTGGGCCGTCTTGAGGCCCTCTTGGACTGTCTTGGGGCCCTCTTGGAGGCCTCTTCGGCCGTCTTGGGGCGATTTTTAGTGCCTCCGTGGCCGTCATTCAGCTTAGGGTAGCCGAACAGGAGAGAACGCCCAAATCCTTCAAAACCAAAAAAGGAAATCTATGAATTTTGCTTCCTGGGGCCTTCTTGAGAACTCTTCTGGGAGACCTCTCTGGGCGTCCTGGAGGCGCCTGCGGCCGTCAGGAGGCTGTCTTGGGCGTCCTGGACCGATCGGTCGGCGACTCGGAGCCCTCTTCTTGGCATCGCTCGGACGTGTGCATTTTTTCGGCGAGAACCAACGAGGACCATCCTGGACCATCGAGCAAAAAAAGAAAGAAACACGCACGAAACCGAAAAATACACGGGAAATGGACGTCCGAGCGACGGCAAGTCTTGAGCCATCTTGGGGGCCTCTTGAGGCCATCTTGGAGCGCTCTGGGGTTCCAGAAAACCACCCCGGGGGGGGGTTCTGTCTCTCCCACTTCTGCTCGTGTGGGTCCTCTGTGCGCGCACCCTGGGCGAAGCCCCACTTGGTCTACGCATTCACGAGAGAAAGAAAACAAACAAACAAAAAACACCCCGAGGGGTCCCGCATCCTTGGGCGGACCCTGCCGGGACCTTGCCGGGGCACTTCTCGTCCTAGGAACTCCAGGGGCCGGCTCGCGCGCGCGAACTAGAAATATCGTCTGCCAGCGACGGGAGATTTTTTAACACGCGTCTGGCCCGTTGGGCTGGCGAACTAAGGTTCTAGGCGCTCTGGAAGCCATGTTGGAGCCATCTGGGGCCCCTCTTGGGCCTCTCTTGGGCCATCTTGGAGGCCATCGACCAACAAAGAAGGCGGCGTCAATTGAGATCCCCCCGTCGGAACCCTCAACAACCTCTTGGAGCTCTCTTGGGACGCTCTTGGGGCGGTCTTGGGCGCTCTTGGGGCCGTCTTGGGCCTCTCTTGGACCCCTCTTGGGGATCTCTGGGTCCATACCGGAGCCATCTCGAGGCTTCAGAAGCCCATCGAAAGCGAAAAGGCGAGAAGGCAAACAAAAACATTGATTTCTATCAGGTTTTGGACGGTTGTTGGCCTCTCCAGGGTGTCCTTGGGAGGCCCTTTGGCGTTTTAGAGCAGTCTTGGAGGGATCTTGAAGCCTCTTGGAAGTTTGTTGCAAGCTATCTTTGGCCATGTTGGGCTATCTTCAGCGATCTTGGAGGCCATCTTTTGCTCTCCGGGGCCTTCTTGGAGCCATCTTGGGGCCATCTTGGACGCCCTGACCGCTCGCGAAAGGCCCCGTCCAGGTCCAGTGGGAGGGGGTACCGAAGAGGAAGAAGGGGGTTGGAAGAGGGGGGTATCAAAACCGCTCACGCCCTAAAGGGCTGGTGGAATTTTAGCCCCCTCCTCTGGGACCGTCAAAATCGCCTCTTGGGGCCCTCTGCGGCCCCTCTTGGTCGCTTCTTGGAGCCCTCTTCGGGCGTCTCGGGCGTCTCTTGGCGTCCCAAGAGCATCTTGGCTGCCTCTGGGGGGGAGAGGCTTTTGAGGCCTCTTGAGGGCCTCTTTGAGACCGCTTGGGAGTCTTTGGAAGCCTCTTGTGAGTGTTCTTGGAGCCCCTTGGGCGCCTTGGAAACCTAGGGGGCCCTCTTGGGACCATGAAAGAAAGAGAAGGAGAAACAAGTAGAGAGCGCAGAGGAAGAGAAACAAGTAGAGAGCCGCGTCAGCTGCCATATCAGTTCTTCTGCCCCAAAGCAAAGTAAGGCGCTGGGGTATAAGAACTTGTCGCTTCAAACGGAATAAGTATGATGCTGATAATGGTGATGATGATGCTGATGATGTTGATGATGATGATGATGGTGATGGGGGTGGGGATGGGGATGGTGATGAGGATGAGGATAATGATGCTACTGATGTTGATGATGCTGCTGATGATGATTATGTTGATTATGAGGATGAGGACGACGATGATGGTGATATGATGATGATGATCATGGTGATGATGGTGATGACGAGGATGGTGGTGATGATGATGACGACGGTGGTGATGATGATTATGTTGATGCTGATGATGATGATGACGATGGTGGTGGTGGTGGTGATGCGTGGTGGTCATGATGATGTTGGTGGTGGTGATGCTGATGAGGATGGGGATGCTGAGTATGATGGTGATGCTGATGATGATTGTGATGATGATGGTGGTGGTGATGATTGTGATGATTATGGGGGGAAGGAGGAGGAGGAGGAGGAGGAGGAGGATGGTGGTCGTGATGATGGTGACGGTGATTGTGATGGTGGTTGTGAATTTGGGGGTGGGGACGGTGATGATGATGGTGATGGTGATGGTGAGGCTGATGATAACGAGGAGGAAGAGGAGGAAAAGGAGGAGGAGTATCAGCAATAATCATAATAAGTAGAATAATAAGAAGGATAATAATACACATCAGAAGATGATGATGAGGAGGAGCAGGAGAACAAGGAGGGGCAGGGGTGGAGGAGAGAATGCAGACGAGGAGGAGTAGGAGGACGAGATTCGAGGGTCGACGATCGACGATCGAGGAGGTTTTTTCGTCAGCATCAGCCCCTGGGGCCTCGGGGATCGTAGACACCGACCCGAGAGGCACACCTCGCCAGATGGACACCCCTCCCCGGGGAGCGTTTCGGGAAGCGCTTTGGAGCGGACTGGGGTATCTCCTCCTCCTCCTCCTCCTCCTCCTCCTCCTCCTCCTCCTACTCTCCCTCCTCCTCCTCCTCCTCCTCCCCCTCCTCCTCCTCCTCCCCTCCTCCTCCTCCTCCTCCTCCTCTCCTCCTCCTCCTGCTCCTCCCCTCCTCCTCTCCTCCTCCTCCTCCTCCTCCTCCTCCTCCTCCCCCTCCTCCTCCTCCTCCTCCTCCTCCTCCTCCTCCTCCTCCTCCTCCTCCTCCTCCTCTCTCCTCCTCTTGCTCCCTTCTGCCCTAGACCCCGTATGGACCCCGAGGCAGCAGGGGACCCGGCGGAGGTGCGCGGGAGAGAGAGAGAGAGAGAGAGAGAGAGAGAGCGCGGCAGAGGGCGAAGGGGCCGCTCCGCCCAGCGCGCGCCGCCGCGGCCACGCACGCGGGGGGCCTGGGCTCCTCCGGACGTGCCCAGGATCCCCCGACCGTGCCGCAGGGCTTCACCACCCACCAACCCACCCCAACCCAACCCGCAGGCCCCGATCTGCCATCCATCTCCAGTGGGGGGGGTTCGGGAAGCATCGGCAAAAACACATATGGAACCCATACCCCCCCCTACCCGAAATTCGGGTCTTCGGGTTGGGTTGGGGTGGTCTGGTAGGTAGTCAGGACTTGCACACGCCGCCGACCGACGAGCCGTGCAGTCAGCCCGCACAGCAAGGAGGGGCAGCCCTCCCAAGGGTGCCCCTGCATCCTCGCCTCCTCGGCCCATCCTTGGGCACTTTCGTTGGCCGCGCCCCGCTCGAAGCGCTTCGACATGGGCGTCCAAGGCCCTTGCATCCTCATCGCGCATCTTTAGTGTATGGGTTGACTGTACAGGGTCCGGCTTGCAGAAGGAGCACTTCCTTTTCAAAAGGGGCCCAGTCGTTCCGTTGGTTTGCATGCGCTCCGCTACCTTTTTGGCGGCGAGCCCCCCTGGTGTTCCTTCAGATTTGGGGCGCGCGGGCTCGTTCTGTGGATGGGGGCGGCGGGTCCAAGCAGCGGGGCTGGTCTGAGGAGAAAAGAAGGGCCTCTTTCCTTAATTTACCGCTCCTCAGGTCAGGCCGAATACTGCACCGTGCACAGACAGGGGTGGAAGGTGGGCCACCACTGTTCTATTGCGTGCCTCCTTGCGTGGCCACCACTGTTCTATTTCCGATGCTTGGCTTGGTGTTGATGTATAGCGGGGCCGCCACACATGGGACGGGACTCGGCTCACTGGCAAGTGTAGCTCCCGAGAAACGAGAAAAAACAAACAAACAAACAAAACAGGGGTGGAAGGTGGGCCAGCACACGAAGCGGTCCCAGGCCAGCCACAACTGGGGGAGCTGTGGTCCTTACCCCCCTGGGGGACCCATCGATTTCGACACCCCCCTCGAGAGATCGTCGAAATCGATAGGTTCCCCCAGGGGGGTAAGGACCACAGCTCCCCCAGTTATGGCTGGTCGGGGTCCGGCCCCCACCCTTTGCCACGCGCGCCTCCTCCCTGCCGCGGAGCCGCCGCCCCGGGGACCGCCACCCGGCCCCGAGCTCTGCTCCAGAGCGGCCCGCTCGAGCGCCTCGCCGGAGTGGCTCTCCACGACGCTGCGCGGGCAGGGCGTGGCCGCGACGAGCCGCTCGAGCAGGGTGAGCCTCTTGCCCCCCCTCGGGCCGAACGAAAAGGGGGGGGATTGGAAAAGGGGGGTTGCGAGATCTGCTGCGTGCAGCTGGTCTCAGCCCCACCGAGGGGCCCATTCCCCGAGGGGGGGGGGGAGAATCAGCTCACGTAGCTAACATTCCCGGCGCCTCCGGGCGCCGGGCCCATTAGCTCGGTGGGGCTCAAGAGAGCCCCACCGAGCTGATTTTCCCGGCGTCCGGAGGCGCCGGGAAAATTAGCTGCGTGAGCTGATTCTCACCCCCCCCTTTGCTATCCCCCCTCTTCGCCCGACCCAACCCCCGCCCCGGTTCTTGTCCGTGCCCCTGCCCGGGGCGGAGGCGGCCAGCACCGGGAGCCGCAGCGGGTCCAGGAGCAGCCAGGCAGACGGGCGGCGCGGGCAGCAGCGCCGGCACGGGGGCCGCGCGCCGCCAACGGCGTCGAGTCTTCCCAGCCGTCGTGGGCTCCCCCGGCCTCCGTTCCGATGCCCATCATCGCAAGAGCTCCTTGGTGTTAAGTCGGGCCCGTCCCTTTACAGGGGGAACATTCAAAAAATGGTTTAAGAATAGTCTGGGGTCTATGTTTGAGCATTTTTTTGGGCATCTTTTGAGTATTGTGTTTGATTATTTGTTAATTTTCGTCCACAATCCCCCTGTAGGGGGACAGGCCCGACCTAACCTCAGTGCACCTCTCTGTCCTCGCGCCCGCGTCGAGCGAGGCGGCGGCGGTGTGGCGCAGTACCGCCGCCAGCAGGCGTCGCGGCCGCCGCTGGCGCAGCAAACGAGTCCGAGGCCGCCACGGGAGGCGATTCCGCGGCGGCAGCGCGGCGACGCAGAGCCTCGAGCCCTGCCGCCGCAGCCCTTCGCAGGCCCTCGGCAGCGCGCAGCATGCGGCAAGCCGCAGCGGCAAGCCGCAGCGGCGCCGCGGCCCCGCCGCCCAGCAGCCGACGAGTGTGCCACCGGCCTCTCGCCCCGCGGGCGGCCGAAGGCACAGCGGGGGGGTCCGCAGCCGCCATCGCTCGGGCCATCCGCGAACACATCCGCGACCCGCGGGCGTCCCAGCGTCGGAAGCGGAGCGAAATGGCCACTCGCATAAAGGCGGGAGGAGGAGGAGGAGGAGGAGGAGGAGGAGGAGGAGGAGAAGGAGGAGGAGGAGGAGGAGGAGGAGGAGGAGGAGGAGCAGGCTCCCTTGCTCCTGCCTCTTAATTAGGGGACGGTCCCCTAACGCGTTGGAGGAAGGCGTCCCTCGCCGCGCCCGTCGCAGCGCATGTTCATGCATTTCGTTGTGCCTCCGATCTGTGTGCAGCGCAATGCAGCATCAGGACCAGAGTGAACCCAGGACATACGGTCGGCAACTGTGGCTCAGCGTGTCGCTCCGCCAGTTCTGGCCCCCCCCGCTCCGGCGCGACGCGCCAATTGCGTCCTGGCCCCCGAGCGTCAATATCCCGAGCGATTCCCAGCCTCCAGCCCCGCGGAGCGGAGCGACACGCTATCGTCCGCTTGCAAGGCTTTGCGTGTGGCCAGAGCCGCCGCCGCGACGCGCCACGCAAAAGTCCCCGACCGCATGTTCGCGAACTTTGTTGTGCTTCCGATGATTGTGCAGCGCAGGGTCAGGAGGAGGAGGAGGAGGAGGAGGAGGAGGAGGAGGAGGAGGAGGAGGGAGGAGGGAGGAGGAGGAGGAGGAGGGAGGAGGAGGAGGAGGAGGAGGAGGAGGAGGAGGAGGAGGAGGAGGAGGAGGAGAGTGAACCCAGGTCGTCATCGTCGCCGTCGTCGTGGTCGTCGCCGCCGTCGCCGTCGTCGTCGTCATCGTCATCATCCATTATCATCACACCACAACCATCATCATCGCGGTCATCCTCCTCATCATCACGACCCTCCTCCTCCTCCTCCTCCTCCTTCTCCTCCTCCTCCTCTTTATCCTTCCCCTTCGACTCCTTCTCCCCCCCCTACTCCTCATCATCATCCTGCTGCTGCTCCTCATCATTCCCCTCGTTTTCCTTCCGTCCCTCTGTCCCTCTGGTCCTCCCTATCCTACTTCCTCTCCTTCTTTTCTCCTCCTGAAAACCTCTTCCTTACAAGCGAATCCTGCGTGTCGCCCCACAAAACGTGCCGTCAGGGCAGACTGAGCGTTTCGCCTGAGACTCTCTTTTTTGTCTCTCTCTCTCTCTCTCTATCTTTCTTTCTTTCTTTCTTTCTTTCTCTCTCTCTCTCTCTCTCTCTCTCAGCTTACAATCGTGAAGCTTGACATCTTAAACAGCTACTGCACGGATGGAGGGCGGGCCGCTCTTCAGAATGGGTTTTCGCCTTGGCGCCGCGCACGCTCGTCTTACCAACTTCCAAAGTTTGCGCAGACGGCGGACGGCTCCTCTGCAGCATGGGGCTCTCGACTGAGGCTTCCCCCCGGTCAAGATCACCTTCATAGCAAGGGGGGCAGATGGGCCTCACGGACTGAGAGCGGCTTGAGTCTAAAGTGAGGCTCTCGTATAAGACGTTTATATGTATTAGATGGACGACCATAAACCTACAACTTCGCAGGAGGAGGAGGACGATACGGAGGAGGAGGAGGAGGAGGAGGAGGACGATAAGGAGGAGGAGGAGGACGACGATACGGAGGAAGAGGAGGAGGAGGAGGAGGAGGAGGAGGAAGGAGAGGAGGGTTCCATTTCAAAGCAGGGCCGTCGCTGGCCCTTGGACCTCTGTGACGAGGTGCGTTGCAGCCTCGTTGATGCATCCTGGGTTCACTCTCCTCCTCCTCCTCCTCCTCCTCCTCCTCCTCCTCCTCCTCCTCCTCCTCCCCCTCCTCCAACCCGAAGCTCGTCCTCCTCCTCCTCCTCCTCTCCTCCTACTCCTCCTCCTCCTCCTCCTCCTCCTCCTCCTCCTCCTCCTCCTCCTCCTCCTCCTCCTCCCCCTCCTTCTCCTCTCTCCCTCCCTCCTTTCCCTCTCGTTTGCCTCCCCTTGCACAGGAGCCCCTTCGCTCACGAGCCCTCCCCTCTGCCGAGGCGCGGCCCGGTCCATCTTCCCGGCGCACGAGAAGGTCGTCGGCCTGCGGAGGAGAGGGGGGGGAGGAGGAAGAGGAGGAGGAGGAGGAAACATAATAATAATCAGCAGAAGAAGAATATTATTACGAAGACGCACAATAATACCAACCATACTCATAATAACAATAATACGAATAACAATAATAGTAGTAGTAATATTTTTAAAATTAATAATAACACTACTAATAATGATAGTAGTACTAAGAGTATTAATGTTTTCAATAATGATAATACTAATCATCATCATCATCATCATCATCATCATCATCATCATCATCATCATCATCATCATCATCATCATCATCATCATCATCATCATCAGTTTCATCATCATTACCATCATACGAATCATACCAATAGTAACAATATACGAATATCACTATTACTAATACTATTACTACTACTAATAATAACACCAATAATAATACTAAAACGAAGAAGAATAATACGAATAATGCTAATAATACTATTAATAAGAAGAAGAGGAGGAGGTGGACTAATGATGGAGGAGGAGGAGGAGGAGGAGGAGGAGGAGGAGGGGGACGAGGAGGAGGAGGAGGAGGAAGAAGGATGGAGGAGGAGGAGGCGGAGGAGGAGGAGGAGGAGGAGGAGGGGAGAAGAGGAGGGGTCCGTAGTCATTTTGGCCCAAGCCCGTAGTGTTTGCTCAAGGATTGTGTTTAGGTTTCAGCCCCCACAGCCTTTGCGTACCTACGGCGTGTCTCGCACCCTCTTGCGCTGGTGCGCGATGGCGGTGTTGGAGCATACCTGGTGTTGTCCCAACAAGCGTTGCAGTTTCAAGTTCAACTGCGAGTGTCGCAGCCGCTGCCTCCGATGCAACACAGCGCAGGGTGGCCCCAGCAGCTGTGAGGTTCAGCCCCGCGGTGCCTGGGCGAGCGGAGTCCCACCCTCAGTCCGAGATCCCAAGCTGAAGGGCTTCCCACCGCTCTCCGACGAGCAGGCTCGTGCGCATGCTGCCATGGACCTCGCTGCGTACGAGGTGATCGCGTACACCCTCAGCCAGTCTTCGCGGGACCGCATCCAGCACCAGCGCAGCCTTCTCTCGGGAGATCCGCAGCTCGTCCTGCGTGCGGCCCAGAAGGAGGGCGATCAGCTCACGGACAAGCTCGGTAAAGCGCAGAAGAAATACGACAAGGCCATGGACAGCATCAGCCGGGCGGCGCGCTGGACATCAGAGGTCGGCGCCGAGCTCGAGGACTTCCCGCAGCAGCAACATGAGGCCGCAGCTCGCGGTGCGGCAGCCCTTGCTCAGTTGGGAGGCGCTTCAGCCGCACCAGGTACGCCGACCGCCGTTGGCTCCAACCAGTGCGCCCAAGCGCTCCAGCGGGCCAGGCAGCTCGGGGCAGTCGAGCTCGAGGCCAAACTCGCCGCCGTGGCCAGCGAGCTCGAGCGGGCCCAGCAGGAACTGCAGTCGAAGGCCGCGCAGGCCCCAGGAACCCTCCAGCCGGCCGCGGGAGGCGCCCCTGCAGCCGCTGCCGAGGGCATCCCGTCGGGAAGCGGCCTGGCGGCAAGGGGGGGTTCGGGCAGCCCGCGCCGCCTCCTGCAGTTGTTCCTGCTGAGGCTGCTGCTGATGAGCGCGCTCGCATCTGGGTATGCAGGAACGAGGCCAACCTGCTCAAGGCTTGTGCCAAAGCAGTCGGAGATGACTACGACATGGAGTTTGATGACGGAGCAACTGGAGCAATCAAGCACCGTGCAATGGAATTGGTCGGGCAAGCGCTCAAGAAGCTCCGCACCACCCCTTGTATATACCAGAGACTTTGGGGTAGCAAGGCCCCTCTCGCACTTATCGCGGCAAATGTTGCCAGCGCGCCTGGGCTCGAGGTGCTCAGGCAGTCCAATGATATATATATATATATATATATATATATATATATATATATATATATATGCACATATATATACACACACAGGTGTGATTTGGCTTTCGTCCAGGAACACAACGTGCCACGGCGGCAGTGTGATGGGCATGAGCAGGCTCTACGTACGTCTGGATGGAAAGCCTCTTTCAACCTTGCGCATTGAGAGAATGCAGATGGAGAGTATTCAAACGGCAAGTTTGGCGGGGCTCTCAGGTGGCATCACGATTGCCACGCCAGCTAAACATGGACTGAGCCAGGTTGAAAGTATCAAGAGGGCTCAAAGAAGGCTTCGTCGTGGACGCGATGTACCTGCAGGACTCCGAGGACCTCAGTGAGCACAACTGGCAGATTCTCTACTCCATGGGCCATGCGATCAAACGAGCAAGCCCCCCCTTCGTCGCCAGTGCGGAGTGGCAGGTTGCGCCCGAGGAGCTCATGGAGAGCGGCTGGGTCGCGGGCTTGAGCGGCGTCGTCGCGGCGCCGAAGGTTGGCGCGGTCAGGCCGCGAGAGCAGGTGATCGATGATTTCGCCGTGTCCCCGTTTCTCGCTGCTGGTGCTCAGGTCGAGGTTCTCGATCACATCGCCATCGGCCCACGTCGCCCTACCCGAGTCAAGTAGCAGGCCCCGCGGCGGCCGCCAGAAGTTCGAGCTGTGATTCAGCCTCGAAGGTTTCCAGTCTCAGTTCCAGCCGGTTGCTGCAAGCAGCTTGAGGATACCAATAGGGAGCAGATGGGTGATGCCACGCGGCAGCCCGAGGCCGCAGTTGATCAAGCTTGGATTGCTTGTGCTGCCCCAGCTGAAGACGCATGGGTCGCTGTTTTCGATGTCGAGCCCCAGCAAGCTGAGAAATATCGTGGTCGGGGTGCTGAGCCTCAGTTGAAGACGCTTCGCCCTCCTCGACCCCTCGACCGCGTTCAGTGCCGCGCCCGCAGCTGAGTGCAGAGGCTGTCTGGTAGATACGCATGGCGCAGGCGATCAGGGACCTCCAGGGCGGCTGGGATGATGTCGCCCGCCAGCGTCGCCTGCTCTGGCACCGCCGCTCAACCTCTGTGCCTGGGCAGTGCCGGCTAGCCGTCAGCCTCGCCATGCTGGCGCCTCGGCGCCCCCTCCCCTTCTCCTTTCGAGTTTCAGGTCTTGGGCGATTTTTCTCAGAGCCAAGCTGGCGCTGCCGTTGGGTCTAGCCGAAGGAGGAGGGGTGCGAGGCTTGGGTTGACAAGCTCAGCGCGGAGCAGGCCGCGCCCGCTCAATTCAGCTTCTGAAGGTGCCGACTGGATGGGCCCCAGATGGCACAACGATCGATCATGTCCCATTGGGTTCAGCAGAGCAGATTGAGAGCCTGCGCGTTTGGTGGGAAACATGGTGGCGCGTCCCAGGGCATCGCCCACCCATCGAGTGGCCCAACCTCTTTCTCGAGCCTCCCCCTCGCCCCACCGTCAAAGAGCTCACGCGGGCGCGCGAGAGTTATAAGCCCAACGCGGGCCAAGGTAATGATTGCGTGAACCCCGGCGTCGTTCGCTGCTAGGGCCCGATGGGCTCGGAGCCCTTTGCGAGTCGTTGCATTTGGTTTGGGCGGCGGCTGGAGTTGCCCAAGGCACGTTAAAGTGTTCTTTCTTGCCAAACGTCTTTGGGGTTTTCGGCAAATTGCTTTCCGGCACAGGCAAGAGTCTTGCGTCGACCCAGGAAATCCAGTTAACAGCGAAGACTGATAGGTTTCTAATGGGGCCAAAAGAGAGCATATGATGACTCCCCAGGGGGGTCTGGGCGGGAGCCGAACAGGCGAGAACCGGGCTCGTTTTTAGCAAACAGTCACACACTTCGTGCTCTTCGACCTCCCAGAACTCCATTCCCGGGCCACATTTTGAATGCCCGGAGCCAACTGTAGGCCACTTCGTGCTCTTCGACTTCCCAGAACTCCATTCCCGGGCCACATTTTGATGCCCGGAGAAACTGCCATTCCCGGGCCACATTTTGATGCCCGGAGCCAACTGTAGGCCACTTCGTGGTCTTCGAGTTCCCAGAACTCCATTCCCGGGCACATTTTGAATGCCCGGAGCCAACTGTAGGCCACTTCGTGTCTTCGAGTTCCCAGAACTCCATTCCTGGGCATGATTTTGAATGCCCGGAGCCAACTGTAGGCCACTTCGTGTTCTTCGAGTTCCCAGAATTCCATTCCCGGGCTACATTTTGAATGCTGAAGCAGGCTGAGGCTGAGGCTGAGGCTGAGGCAGGCTGAGGCTGAGGGCAGGCTGAGGCTGAGGCTGAGCAGGCTGAGGCTGAGGCTGAGGCTGAGGCTGATGCAGGCTGAGGCTGAGGCAGGCTGAGGCTGAGGCCGAGGCTGAAGGCAGACTGAGCTGAGGCTGAAGCAGGCTGAGGCTGAGGCTGAGGCAGGCTGAGGCTGAGGCTGAGGCAGGCTGAGGCTGAGGCTGAGGCTGATGCAGGCTGAGGCTGAGCAGGCTCGAGGCTGAGGCCAAGGCTGAAGGCAGACTGAGGCTTCGGCTGAAGCAGGCTGAAGCAGGCTGAGGCTGAGGCTGAGGCTGAGGCTGAGGCTGAGGCAGGCTGAGGCTGAGGCTGAGGCAGGCTGATGCTGAGGCAGGCTGAGGGCTGAGGCTGAGGCTGATGCAGGCTGAGGCTGAGGCAGGCTGAGGCTGAGGCCGAGGCTGAAGGCAGACTGAGGCTGAGGCTGAAGCAGGCTGAGGCTGAGGCTGAGGCAGGCTGAGGCTGAGGCTGAGGCAGGCTGATGCTGATGCAGGCTGAGGCTGAGGCTGAGGCTGAGGCAGGCTGAGGCTGAGGCAGGCTGAGGCTGAGGCCGAGGCTGCAGGCAGACTGAGGCTGAGGCGGAGCAGGCTGAGGCTGAGGCTGAGGCAGGCTGAGAGGCTGAGGCTGAGGCAGGCTGATGCTGAGGCAGGCTGAGGCTGAGGCTGAGGCTGAGGCTGAGGCTGAGAGGCTGAGGCTGAGGCCGAGGCTGAAGGCAGACTGAGGCTGAGGCTGAAGCAGGCTGAGGCTGAGGCTGAGGCAGGCTGAGGCTGAGGCTGAGGCAGGCTGATGCTGAGGCAGGCTGAGGCTGAGGCAGAGGCTGATGCAGGCTGAGGCTGAGGCTGAGGAGGCTGAGGCTGAGGCCGAGGCTGAAGGCAGACTGAGGCTGAGGCTGAAGCAGGCTGAGGCTGAGGCTGAGGCAGGCTGAGGCTGAGGCTGAGGCAGGCTGAGGCTGAGGCAGGCTGAGGCTGAGGCAGAGGCTGAGGCTGAGGCTGAGGCTGAGGCTGAGGCCGAGGCTGAAGCAGACTGAGGCTGAGGCTGAAGCAGGCTGAGGCTGAGGCAGGCAGGCTGATGCTGAGGCTGAGGCAGGCTGAGGCTGAGGCTGGCTGAGGCCGAGGCTGCCGAGGCTGCAGGCTGACTGAGGCTGAGGCTGAAGCAGGCTGAGGCTGAGGCAGAGGCAGGCTGAGGCTGAGGCTGAGGCTGAGGCAGGCTGATGCTGAGGCAGGCTGAGGCTGAGGCTGAGGCTGAGGCTGGGCTGCAGGCTGAGGCCGAGGCCGACGGCAGACTGAGGCTGAGGCTGAAGCAGGCTGAGGCCGAGGCTGAGGCAAGCTGAGGCTGAGGCTGAGGCAGGCTGATGCTGAGGCAGGAGGCTGAGGCTGAGGCTGAGGCTGATGCAGGCTGAGGCTGATGCAGGCTGAGGCTGAGGCCAAGGCTGAAGGCAGACTGATGCTGAGGCTGAAGCAGGCTGAGGCTGAGGCAGGCTGAGGCTGAGGCTGCGACTGCGACTGCCGTTGCCACTGCGACTGTCATCGCGAATGCGACTACGACTGCGAGAACAGCAGAATTCTACAATTGGATTTTCATCCGAATCTTAAGGGGAATGCTTCCAGATATGCTCCTACACATCGCTGTTAGGTTGCTTTGCCGGGATAATTCCCGGGAAACCCGCGGGTGGCAACGCCGCGGACAAGTGCGTCTGGGCGCAGGCCGCTCGGGCTGAGCGGGCTCGTGGCCGACGTTTGACGTCGGGGCGCTTTTGGTTGATCTTAAGAAGGCCTTCGAGTTCATTCGCCGCCGCCACCTCGTGGCCGCCGCAGAGCGCGCTGGTTTCCCCGTGCGCATAGTGCACCTCCTCATCAGTCTCTATCGTCAGCCGCGAGTCTTAGTTATGGGCACTCTTGTTTCAGAGACGATTTTGTCAGAGCAGAGTGCGCCTCCAGGCTGCGATCTCGCAACCGCGATGCTGCAACTCGCACTCCTCCAGCCGCTGGATTGGGTGCGCAAGGTTGCTCGCACAGTCGCTCTCTCTACAGTTGTTGATGACATTGGCTTGCAGAGATCTGGCGCCGAAGAGCGCGCCCGCGCAGATTTGCCGGCGGCCGGCGTCGAACTCGGCCGCCAATTGACAGGGCGCAGACATTGTTGTAGCCAAAGACAAGACGCGCATCCGAGGCAGCGTTGCCAGTCTCAGGACATCGTTCGCGCTGGAGGGATCAGGGGGTGGGCCGCGGGTCGGGTCGGAGGCTGGGTGGAGGCGCGAAGTCCGAGCGCCTGGCTGCCGCCGTTGTCCGCTCGCGCAGCTGAGGGTTTTGCGCGGTGCCAAACGCCGCCGTCTCATTGCTAGAACGACCAAAGCCACTATTGAAACAAGCATAGGGTATGGCGGCAGCGTCGCAGGCACCAATGGACAGGAGCTGCTGAAACTTAGGCAGCTGTTTGGACACCAAGGCCCCGCCAGCTCCTCCTCGCTCACCCGCCGCCTCCTCCTCGCCCCGGGGCGTCGGGCGGACCCTATTGTCAAGGCTTCCGCTGAACCGCTCTGCGCCATGCCAGCCGCTTGGAAGCAGCAGCGGGTGCCCCGCAAGGTTATCGAACAAGGAACTCGGCCGGCTCAAGAGAAGGCCCAAGCCAGTAGAGGTAGTCCGTGGCAGTATGTGTCGTTTTTGTTTTTTTTCCCCCTGCGCGTTTGGCCACCATGGCATGCCTGGACAGGACATTTGATGGTTTTAGCTCCTGGACCTTTCCCTCGGACTTCATTATACAGCCGGCCAAGCGTTGCGTTCATGGGCTCGAGGAGCTCATCGACGTGGCCTGCGAGGCCTGGCAAGGGGAGGCAGATCGGCACAGCGCTGCAGTGCCCTGAGCTCCAGTCAGGCGTTTTGCTCGAGCCAGTTGTTCAGTTGCTTCCGCCTGAAGACATGGCCCATCTTCGATCCGCAGTCATCGGAGCGCATTGGGTGCAGCAGGGAATGCTCGAGGCAAAATATGTGCAGTCACCGCTCTACCGCATCTGTCAATGCTTGCCTGGCACGCTGTATCACCGCCATCTCGAGAGCAACGGCCCGCTCTCTGCCAGGATTCAGCCCGCTGGCGCGCTTCGTCGCGCTCTGCCACGTGATCCGTCTGAGCTGCTGACTTCGCGTGGCAGTAGAGTGTCGTTGCCGCGTGACATCTTTCGACTTTGCCCGAAGTTGCGCTAGAGGAGTTCTATATCGGCGGGCGCGAGGCGTTCACAGGATATGGGATTGTTGGTGGCTCGCGCTATGATCATGATGTGCCGAGTGCGCGCGTCGCAGGCCGGGTCGCCATTGCCGCGCGCCCTGACCCCCCCCTCCCCTCGCGCGCTCGCCGATGTCAGAGCTCCGGTGGTCCATGGAGGCGGGGTGGAAAGACCCAGTCCAATGCGTGGATCGGGTAGAGCCAGTGGCTGCCACGCAAACTCGCAGAGTTGCGCTGCCGCCAGTCACCGTCCACATAGGCAGCGGTTTGGTTTTTCGTAGTTTCGTGGGCGAGAACGGCGCTGCGCCTCGAGCTCGGCACTTGCTGTGTTTGCGGGGCTCCTCTGGGTGAAGCTGGAGGATTGGGGCGGGGCGGGGCATGCCTCGGTGATGTTCGTGGACGTGCAGGCCCACCGCGCCCCAGATCAGCGCCTCTCTCTCTCTCTCTCTCTCTCTCTCTCTCTCTCTCTCTCTTTCATTGTATTTCTCTCTCTCTCTCTCTCTCTCTCTCTCTCTCTCTCTCTCTCTCTCTCTCTTTATTTCTTTCTCTCTCTGTCTTTCTTTTTTTTTCTGTCTCTCTCTCTCTCTCTCTCTCTCTCTCTATCTCTATATATATATATATCTTTCTTTCTTTCTTTCTCTTTATCGTTCTCTTTCTCTTTCTTTTTTTTGTGATTTCTCTCTCTCTCTCTCTCTCTCTCTCTCTCTCTCTCTCTCTCTCTCTCTCTCTCTTTCTCTCTCGCCTATCTCCATCGCTGGAAATCACTTCGCCGACGACTGGGCGAAGAAGGTAGCTTGCCAGCGGCGCGCAGATTTCGCGCTTCGTGATCGTCTCCGCAAGCTCTGCAGGCTCGGCCACGCCGCGGGAGAGCAGGTGGGCAGGGCCGCTCCTCTCGCGGCCCTCGGCGCCGAGCGCCTCGCCGCTTCCGAGATGCAGGCGGCCCGTGCCCTGCGCGAGCCGGCCGCGACTGCGGCCGCCGCCGCCGCCGTCGCCGCCCTCGCCCCGCCTGCCCCCCCGCGTCGCCGTCGGTCTGCGGGGGGGCACGGCGAGCAGTCGAGGAGCGAGGAGCGCGGAGGAGCGAGGAGCGAGGAGCGAGGAGCGAGGTCTGCTTCGCAGGTGGATGAGCGAGGAGCGCGGCGACCAGTCGAACGGAGTCGCGCGCGCTGCGCGCGGGGCGACGTCCGCTCACCAGGCGCCCAGGTTGGGGCAGTCTTGCGGGCTTCGGCGCGGGGCGGGAGGGCGCTCGGCGGCCCCGATCAGCGGAGTCGTTTTTCCGGCGCCGCTGGATTCCAGGTGCGCTGCGCCCCTCTGTTCCTGAGAGCGCGGAGGTGATGCGATCCCGAGCTCAGTGCAGCTGCAGGGGGCAGGCTCACTGACCCTTCTGTTGTCGCCAACCTGCGTCGCAGGAGAAGACAGCGCGGCGCTGGGGGCCCGAACAGCGGCCCCCCCGCGCGGGGGCCGCCGCGCGGGGGGCCCCCGCCCGCGGGCCGACAGCGTCCAAGCGGGCGCATGAGCGATGACATCCCCGGTCTCGCCGAGTACGGCCCCACTTTGCGACTCCCGGAACTGGAACCCCTGTGAGGCGGCGACCAGGATCCCGCGGCGAGTGGCAGTGCGACCAGCTGTGGTGGCCACGCCCGACTTGTGCACCCAAGTGGGCTGCGGGGCAGATCCGGAGCCTCCGGTGATTCTGCTCCGAGAGTTAGTGGCAGCAGAACGCCGGGTCGAATTTGCAGGCGACGCGACGATCAACAGGCACATGATTCAGTAGGAATGCTCCAGAGTTCGCCCCTGGTCTCCTGCAGTGTTGAAAGGAAGACAGCATCGCGCCAGACGTCATCAGCTACGATATCAGGTGCGAGAAAACCGAATGGCAGCAGACAGCAGACGCACGGACAGGCTGAGAGACGACATTGCAGACAGCATATGCGCAGACAACGCAGCAACCCAGCGCATCAAGAGGTCGCTCATGAAGTGGTGCTTCAAGAAGGGAGTGTGCGCCAGAGTGGCGCTGACAAACGCGAACCCGCTACCGTCTGCTACAAGATTGGCACAGCGAAGCACGAAACCCACGCCATCCGCTACGAAGGTGGCGTCGAAAAACACGACGAAGGCGACAGCTACGAGGGAGGTGGGGCGAAACACGAGGCCAACGTCGTCAGCTACGGGGGACGCCACACGAAGCACGAGCCCGACGCCATCAGCTACGAGGGTGGCAAACAAAGCACGAGTCCGACGTCACCAGCTACGACGGTGCAGTGGTGCGAGCAGGGCGGGCAGTGCTGCGAGAGGGGCTGGCAGTGGTGCGACAAATGGCTGACAGTGGTGCGAGAAGGGCTGGCAGTGGGGTAGCGGCCGCAGCGGCTGTTTACGACGCGTTGTCAGTTACAGGCTGACACGCGGAACGCCGTGTCCGAACCGCGCGGGGTGTCTTGGCAGGTTGGCACACCGCCCGCTAGACGCTGGTCCGCACGCCATACTGCATCCTGATATCGCTACCTGCTTCAAGGGCGGGCAGTGCTACGAGCAGCTGGTGTGGGAACGAAGACATACTCACAGCCGAGGAGGAGAAGGAGCAGGAGACGTCTGGCAGCGGCGCGCGGGGGACGAGGAGGACGATGAGCAGGGCGTGGGAGGACGGGCGCGCGCGGAAGAAGCGCCGCGGCACGCCGCGGGCCAGCCGCGGCAAGGGCAGGGAGTGCGAGGAGGGGCGGCAGCCGCAGCGGGCGGGGCGAGGCGTGGACGAGCCGACGTCGTCAGCTGCAGGCCGGGTCTACGTAGGAGACTTGTCTTACGACGTCGACTGGCGCGACCTGCGTAAAAAGGATCTCGTGAAGCGGGCAGGCAGCGTGGAATTCTGCAGAGTGCTCGCAGAGGACGGGACCGTCTACGGCAGATCGTTCGGACACGGTCAGGGACAGAAAGAAACACACAGACACAATTAATCGGCGATTCCCCAGAACATATGGGAAAATATGGGAGGTGGGGGGGGAAGACAAAAACTCAGAAAATATAGGAACATATGGGGACTATTTTTATTTGTGTGTATTTATGTGTGTGTCCTGGGGCCCCTTCATACAAGCCAGGTCTACGTGGGAAACTTGTCTTACAACGTCCTACGCAAAAGATCTCGTGAACCAGGCAGGCAGCGTGGAATTCTCCAGAGCGCTCGCAGAGGACGGGACCGTCTACGGCAGATCGTTCGGACACGGTCAGGAACGCCCACAGCAAGGAAGGCCAAGAAGGCCATCGTCACCCTGGACGAGACGGATCTCAGCAACCGGAGTATTCGGGTTCGGTCTGGCGCAAAGCGATGTCATTTACCACGTGCGTCGTATAACTGCGGTGGCGTGGTGTAGAAAGAGCTGGAATAGCACAATCTGTGATCTGAGGTAACTACTGCCCGGGGAAGCAGACCCCGGGTTGCGGCCCTGGCACTGAGAGCCAGGGTTGCGGCCCGGGGAAGCTGACCTGAGGGTGCGGCCCTGGCACTGAGAGCCAGGGTCGGGAGGGGGAGGAGGGAGGGAAGCAAGGAAAACAGAAAACGGGAGAGCCAGAAGCAGGGAGAGAGACGACAGCAAGATCAGAGGAGGAGGAGGAGGAGGAGGAGGAGGAGGAGGAGGAGGAGGAGGAGGAGGAGGAGGAGGAGCGGGCTGGTGGCAGGGACTGCTGCAGCTGATCAGCGCGGGGTGGGGGAATTCCTGGCAGTGGGGCGAGAGGCAGGAGGCGGAATGCGGCGGCCTGGCGGGGGGCCTCGAGCGCCCGCGAGCGGGCCGGCTGCGCGGGGGAGCCCCGATGGACGCGCGAGAGAGGGGGGAAGAGGGGGAAGGAGGAGGAGGAGGAGGAGGAGGAGGAGGAGACAGGGGACGGAGGAGGAAGATGGGGAGGAGGATGAGGAGGAGGAGGAGGAGGAGGAGGAGGAAAAGAAGAATGAAGAGGAGGAGGAGGAGGAGGAGGAGAGGAGAGGAGGAGGAGGAGGGGGATGAAGAGGAAAAGGAAAAGAAGGATGAAGAGGAGGAGGAGGAGGAGGAGGAGGAGGAGGAGAGGAGGAGGAAAAGGAGGAGGAAAAAAGAAAGAGGGTGAGGATATGGAGGAGGAAGGGGAAGAGGAAGATGAGGAGAAGGAGGAGGCGGAGGAGGAGGATAAGGAGTGTGATCGGGAGGAAGTCAAAACATTGAGGGGAGGAGATGCAGGAGAAGGGTGAGCATGAGCAGGTTGCCAATCTGTGGATCGAGCGCGTGGAATCGGTGAAGGGCTGGGCGCCGCTGCAGTACCGGTACTCGGACCGGCTGGGCGCCTCTAGCAGACTCGCTCCCCTTCTCTCGTCCTTCCAGGCCCCCTGTCGGCGTCGTCACTGTCGTCGTTTCGTTCCTCCTCCTTCTCCTTCCCTTCCTTTCTTCCTTGCCCGCATCTCGTCCTGCCCCTCCTTCCTCCTCCATCCCTGTTCCTCATAAGCAACTCTCCTCCGTCGCATCGCCAAGCATGCGGTAGGGCGGGCTGGGCGCTCCGACCGAGACGTCCTCGGGATGTATGGCACTGGAGCTTGACAGTTCCAAGAGCCATACGGATGAATGGTGGGCCGTTAGAACAAAAAAAAAAGAAGAAGCTCTCGCCTTGGGCGCCGCGTGCGTTTGTCCGAATCTTCAAAACTGTTGGGCAGCCGGGCGGCAGATCGGTATTCAGCATGTTTTTTGTTCGTTCAGCGCCACGCGGATGTCGTGTCAAGGCTTGCAGGAGTCCTGCGCGTGTAGGGTTAAGTCGGGCCTGTCCCTCTACAGGAGGAATCTTCAAAAATAGTTAGAAAATAGTCTGGGGACCATTGTTTGGGGCATGAGGGCTCTCAACAGATTTGTCGGAGGCTGATGGGCCTCCTACCCCGACGCGTCGATTCGTGAATTCGCCGCTCTCGGTTCGCGAGGGGGTGTCGCGGCCGCTATTTTTGTGGGTCCAGGTCCGTCGGTCTGGGTCCCAGGCCGTTTTCACTAACGGGAGGTCTACTCAAGGGAGGTCTGTCCACCGCCGCATTTGCACGCTTACGATGGGGGCCAGGGTGGGTGGACACGAGAAGGGGGGCCGCGATGGGGGGCCACGATGGGGGGGGCCATAGCGGCCACGATAGGGGGTCCACGATGGGTGGGGGCATCGGGGCAGGGAGCGGGGTGGGGACAGGGATCCCAGCGCCCTCCCCGCCCGTAGGCTGCCCCGCCCACTCCCGCCCGCCCTCCCGACGCACAAGAGCAGCACCCGCGCCTCAACATGTTCGGCGGTCGTCTGGTGGATGGGCAGATGTTGGAAACCGAAGCAGACCCCAGGGGCGCGACGCTGGGGCGAGGTGGGCCACACGCGTGCCAGGCACGCCACGCGCGCCAGGTGCGCCAGGCACCCCTGGAGCCCCGACGTGCCGGGCACGCCTGGCGCGCCCGATGCGCCACGTGCTCCACGTGCGCCACGGGTGCCGCGTGGTCTGGCCGCGCCGGGTGCGCCACGCTCGGGACACGCGCAGAGTGTGCCAGGTGCGCCCGCTGCACGTGACAGCACACATCTGCAAACGTGTCGGCCCCCCACTATCTGTTTCGAGAGGCAATGCACAATTTCGGCGGGGAAGCCATCATGGTGTCTGGTGGGCTTGCACACAGCAGGCAGTGTGCCACGTTTGTCAGAAACCATGGACACTGATCGCGGGGTGGCCGCGCATGATCCACATTCAGCCTCGAGGTGTATTCTGAACATGTGTTTAACAAGGATGGTGGCCTTGCGCGCAACAGGAAACATGGTAACACCCTCGCCGTCCCTGTCAACAGACAATGCAAAATGTTCTCGGAGCCCACCAGCATGACCCAAGGTTTTGCACCACTGTGTGTTGCATGTTTTTTTGACAGGGAAGGGGCCTGGTTGGCTGCCGGTCGCTTGGGGGAGGGGGTGCTTATTCATAGGGAACAATGATCAAGCTACCCCAAGCCGCAGGCCGTGTCGCTCACTCCCACCCGCCCTCCCACTACCTAAGTAGCACCCTGGTCTCAGCACAGGCAGGGGCCGCCATGACAACCACCGAGTGTGCGATGCCCGCGAGGTGCGCCGCACGTGCCAGGTGCGCCACGCGCACCATGTGCGCCACATTGGGCAATACGTCGACCGTCCCACCACCCCTGTTAAAAGCCAATTGCAAAGTGACAGCGGGTTTGCGAGCATTGGGTATTTTGTGTGGGTGTGCACTCGCTGTCATGCACTTGTCTTGCCCAGGGATAGCAGGCCTGCACACAGCAGGGAGTATGCCGCCCCCCACCCTCCCTGGCAAAGCGAACCTTGCATGCTTTGTTGAAGCGGACGGTGGGCCTTCACACGGCAGGCAATATGCAGCCCGCCCGCCGGCCCTGACCAAGAACTGTGCAAATGGATAACGGGGCGTCCACGCATGATCCAGACTTTGGTGCAAAGTGTATTTCGCACTGTTTCTTGCAAGGGATGGTTGGGGCGTGCTGGCTATGCTTGCACCGCCACCCCCGCCGTCCCTGTCAAAAACCGTTCAAAGTGATCGTGGGGCCTTCGCGCATGGTCAAAATTTTGGTGCAACATGCGCTTTCTATTGTTGCTTGACAGGGATAGTATGGGTGATGGCAAGTTCCCAGGTTTGTCGCCGGTCGGGTGGGGAAAGAAGTGTATTTCAATAAGGAGCAGTAAGATGGGGCTAGGGGTAAAGGTGTCGGGAAATTGGGATTTGGATGGGGATATAGGACAGGGGTCGGGATGGGGATACAGGATAGTGGTAGGGATCAAACGGATGAGCATAGGAATAGGGATAGAGGCAGATGGATAGGCATACAGAATAGCGATGCGGATAGGAATGGGGAACTCGGGGCAGATGGATACAAAGAGGGGCCGAGGGATAGGGACTGGCAATGGAACACGACTGGAGTCAGCTGTGGATTGGGAGAGAATGGGAGACAGCAGTAGATTGCGGGAGCCACGGCAAGACAATGGGAGACAACAGTAGAAGACAGTGGTAGACAGCGCCGCTTGATCGGTTCCGGATCCGGCAGCGCAGACAGACGAGTTTCCTATACAAGACATCTGCAGCGCTTGCAGACAAGCTGTTCAGAAGACAGCGTTGGTGTTGTGTGCGCTTTCAGATCTTACGGGGCGAATGCCAGGAAACACTCTGCTTGCCTCCAGGCTGCCCTGGGTTTCTTGTGTTTCGATGGTTTTGCGATGGAAGCCGTGACGTTCCCACACCAAAAATCCATGGACGTCCTGGGGTCTCAGGACTGGGTTTCTTGTGGAAGGTCTCTTGTGGACGGGCCTCCACTGTACGGGGCGAAGCAGGCATGCGGAACAATGACGCGGGTGGGTGGCGGCTGAGTTCAGAAGTGTGTTCTCGCTTGACTCGTGCTTACAGTTCGACGGCCTTGCGTGAAGACTCTCGCCAACAGTTCAGATATGTAGGTCTGTTTTCTTCAGCTCGGGGCTCCCGCCTGAGTGAGAGGCCCATGGGCGCTCGTCCCGGGCGCTCCTCGTAGCAACAAGGCTCACATGCAGGAACTTCTGTGGAGGGGACTTGGGACGGGGGGGCTTAATTGCTGTACCGTTGTGGCATCCTTGGCTTGCTCGGGTCCCCCTCCTCCTCCTCCTCCTCCTCCTCCTCCTCCTCCTCCTTTTACAAACCTCCTCCTGCTCTTTCCTCATTCTCCTCCCCGAGGCCCCTGTAGCTCTCCAGAGGCCCCTGGAGGTCAGCAAGTACGCCAGAGACGCCTGAAGCAAATATCCTCGACCGATCCTGCTCCTCCTTCTGCTGCTCCTCCTCCTCCCCCCTTCTCCTCCTCCTCCTTCTCCTCCTGCTCCTCCTCCTCCTCCTCCCTTCCTCCTCCTCCCCCTGGATCCTCCTCCTCCTCGATCTTCCTTATCCGCCTCCTCCATGTGAGATAACCCAGATGTGTCGGCAGGGTGGGCTGGGCGTTTCGCTTGAGGCTTCCTCGTCATTTCTGGTTTTGATGCTTGATATGTACAGCGGGTGCAAGGATGGAGCACGAGTGTTTTTTGAGTGTGGCTCTCGCCTCCGCGCCGCGCATACTCGCTTTAAACAGCTTCCAACAGCTACAACGGTCGAGGGAGGTTCCTTTCCAGATTGGGGCTCGCCTCAGCGCCGCGCATCTCTGCTGTTTGTTTTTTTCAGTTACGGGGATGGAGAACGGCTTCGTTGATCATGAGGCTCTCGCTTGAGACTTGCTTGAACTCTCTAGAGGCTTCAGCACAAGTAAGGCGGTTACTTTTCAGAATGGGCCCTCGCGTGAGACACCTTCAAAACACATGACCAGACGTGCAACCAGTCGCAACAACTACACGGATGGGAAGGTGGGTCTTTTTTTCAAAACGGGGATCGTCGGGACTCTCGTTGACCTGAACGATCATACTATTTCGCGCTCCTTCTCACGCGCTGGATGGATGCCAGGCAGCTTCTTTTCAATCAAAACGGAGCTCTTGCCTGAAGGGCAGACATGTAGGGGCTGCTGTTTCAAGGGGGGCGCTCCTGTAGTGAAAAGGAGGGGAGGGCTCTGGACGGGAGGGTGTATCGTTTTGCTCCAGCATCGCTGATGCATCTTGGGTTTCCTCTGGTCATCCTGGATCCTCCTCCTCCTCCTCTTCTTCGATCCTCCTCCTCATCCTCCTCCTCTTCCTCCTTCTCTTCCTCCTCCTCGTTCTCTTTCTCCCGTTCCCCCTCCTCCTGGGTCGCTTAGTTTCTTGACATAACTCACGTCTCCGGCAGCCTTTCGGGACGATCTGGGCCCCCCCGCAACGTCTTCGGCGAGGGGTAGCTGCTGAAGCGTATCTCGAGGCTGGAAAGCCGCCGCGACTCGTCAACATTAGAAAAGCTCCAGGCTCCTCCTCCTCCTCCTCCTCCTCCTGCCCTCCTCCGCATCCGCTTCTTCCTCCTCCACCTCTCGCTCCTCCTCCGCCTCCTCCTCCTCCTGCCCTCCTCCTCCTCCTCCTCCTCCTGCCCTTCCGTTCTCCGAGCAGGCCTTGGGGCCCGCAGCTGGGCGAGAGCGCCCTGTGTGACGAGCTGCGGCGCCCGAGCATCAGGGGTGCTGCTCTTGCCTTGGCATCGCTCGGACGTGTGCATCCTTCCTTCGGCGAGGACCATCGAGGAGCATCCTTGATCATATGGCGAAAAAAACCACGCACGAAACCGAAAAAAGCACAGGGAATGGACGTCCGAGCGATGGCCAGTTGCTGCCTGCAGAGATGCAGCAGTCGCCGGGCGCGTTCCGCTGCTCGCAAAGTGCCTGCTCGCAAACGTCCGAAAAACACCCGACTGCTTTGAGGTGCTGTATCGTAGATCCCCCGCGGGGGATCCAGGCCATTTGCGAGCAGTTACTTTGCGAGCAGTGGAACGCGCTCGTCGAAACAGAGAGCACAAAGCAAGCATTCAGTTTCTGCGTTCACCAAGTCGTGCGCAAGGAGGGGCTCGAGAGTCGTTCCCACAACAGGCGCCCGTCTCACAGGTCCGTCCGTGAGGGGCCCGGTGTGTCCTCCTCCCTTCCTGGCGGCCTTGGCCAGCCGCGTCGAGGGCATCCGATTGCCCACCTCTGTCGGCCGACAACGGTTGAAGGTTCGCTGCCACCCACAGCCAACAAGAGTTCTGTGGTCTGGACCAGTGCGCGATGAGGCGTAACTGGGTCGAACACATGTCTGGCACGACCGGCAAACCACATCCGATTCAGCAGGCAGCCTGCGATCAGTGCGGGCACCACGCTTGATCCGGGCGTAAGGCAGCACCGGTTGCTGCGTGGCGAATGTCTTGTCGCATGCCTAACACTGAGCACATGCAGCCCGCGACGCGTCGCACACGGACTCAAAGGAATGAACAGGCGACGCAACGGCGTGCCAAAAACCCAAATGCGTGCACACTGCTTCGAACCACACTTCGAAACACTTGCTCAAGCCGCCTCGGACCACACAGGGGGAGGAGGAGGAGGAGGAGGAGGAGGAGGAGGAGGAGGAGGAGGAGGAGGAGGAGGAGGAGGAGAGGAGGAGGAGGAGGAGGAGTGAGGAGGAGGAGGAGAGGAGGAGGAGGAGAGGAGAGGAGAGGAGGAGGAGGAGTGAGGAGGAGGGAGGAGAGGAGGAGGAGGAGGAGGAGGAGAGGAGGAGGGGGGAGGAGGAGGAGAGTGAGGAGAGAGGAGGAGGAGGAGGAGGAGGAAGGAGGATGGAGGAGGAGGAAGAGGAGCCCGTCGGCCGTCGGCCCGCACGCGTGCCTGCGGCAGCAGCCGCCTGCAACGCCCTGCTGTCGGGCCTCGGGAGGCGAGCCGGGTGCACCGCTGCCGCAGAATCACGCAGTCCATAGATCACCCAGGCTGATGGCTGAAGGCAGACTGAGATATGCTCCTACACATCGCTGTTAGGCTGCTTTGCCTGGATAATTTTTAATTCGGGCGCGCCTTGAAGTCGGCACGCCTCTTGAACGTCCCGTGGCCCAGATGGCATTCCGCATGCAGCTTTAGTGGGCGCGTTCTGCTGCCCTGTCAGGAACTACACCTACAGTCGCGCCTCAACTTCGGCACACTGTTCGCGCCAGGCCTGGCAAAAAAAAATCACCGAGCGCGTGCCACTACTCGCAAATAAGGGGGCGAACAGTTCAATGACAGAAACAGAACGACTCGGAGGTCCGCGCGGGTTTCTCGGATCCGCGCTGGGCCCCAAGACAGCGTCCCACAGGACAGGCGGCGACGAGGCAAAGAGAACGCAACACGGGTCAATTACGAACACAACATCAAGAATGTCTTCCGCAACCTTGGTGAAGGGCGTGTCTGGAGACCCAAATGGGCCCTCACGTCGACAGGGGCTCACCGTGACGCCCTTCGTTTCCAGGCGGTCTTTGAGGACAATGAGCGCAAGGGCGTTATAACCTATGAAGGCGATGCCACCAAACTTGCACCATTCTCCTCCTCCTCCTCCTCCTCCTCCGCCTCCTCCTCCGCATCCTCCTCCTCGACCCTCACATCCCCCTCCTCCTCCTCCTCCCCTCCTCCTCCTCCTCCTCCCCCTCCCCCCTCCTCCCTCCTCCTCCCTCCTCCTCCTCCTCCTCCTCCTCCTCCTCCTCCTCCTCCTCCTCCTCCCTCGCTCCTCCCCCTCCTCCTCCTCCTCCTCCTCCTCCTCCTCCTCCTCCTCCTCCTCCTCCTCCTCCTCCTCCTCCTCCTCGACCCTCACATCTCCCTCCGCTTCCCCCCTCCCCAGGACTCGCCGCGCGACGCGCCCGAGGGGCCCGACGCCGGCGCCACGGCGTCCCCGCCGAGCAGGTTCCGGCCGCACATGCCCGCCGGCAGCAGCGACCCAGGCGTTCCGCGCCGGAGACCGCGGCGCCTCCCGCCCTCGGGAGCCTTGAAACGGGGGTCAATGCAAACGGGGGTCAGCCAGAGCGCCCGATCTTGCAGGATCCTGCACGGCCAGGGTCGCATTGACCCGGGTTTGGGTGCAGGATCCTGCAGGATCCTTCAGGATCCTTCGCATTGACCCGGGTTTGGGTGCAGGATCTTGCAGGATTTTGCAGGCCTGATTGACCCGGGTCTGGATTGACCCGGGTCAGAAGATCCCCGACGCCCTCGGGGGCGACGCCCGAAGGGGACAGGTTTAAGTCGGGCCTGCCCCTCTACAGGAGGAAAACTCTCAAGTAGTCAAAAAATGGGCCGGGGGCCATTGCTTGATCATTGTTGAGCATCTGGGGGGCATTTTTGGTGCATTTTTTGAGCCTTCGTCCAAAATCCCTCTGTGGGGGGACAGGCCCGACCTGAGGATAGACTCCCTCCTGCTCCACCCGTCGGGAACGTTTTTTTGGGAGCTGGCGGTCGAGGATGTTCGAGGTGTTCGGGCGTTTTTCGTGGGTCCTCGGCGGCTTTTCCCAGCACTGGGGGTACATTCCAGCGGCCGCGCCTCGCCGAGAGCGCTCCAGGGGCACCCGGGCCGCCCCGGACGGCCGCTGGACATCCGAGTTAGGGCACGGAAGCCACGGGGGGATGTTAGGTACACCTTAGGCGATGCTTAAGAAAACTTAAATTTTCGGCCAGAGTCTCGATTATTCTTAATGTTTCCATGTAAATCCTAAGATTTGAATAGAAATCCTGGGTTTTTATTCACGTTCTGAGACTATGAATTTCTTAACCCATGATTTCTTAAGCATTTCGCAGGGTGTAGGGGGGTCAGGCCCAGGGGAGCGCATCGACCCCCAGTCGCCCATTCTTCGCCGATGCAGGCGGCCCAGATTGGCAGGTCGACCCTGCCAGATCGGGGGTACCCTCGTGTCCTGTGCCTTGCGACCCACGCCTCCTGCATTTCTGTGGCAGCGTGGCCCTCGGAAGGGCCTTGTGTCCTCTCGCGTGTCCTCTCCAATCAAGTCCGACTGTACAGTCGGGGCCCTGAAGAAGGAACCCTTCTCGTTGGGGAGGGGCTCCGTGTTCCTTCACTGTTTCGCAGCTTGTCTTGGATTTTCCTTAGGCTTTCGATGCGAAATCGAAGTTCAACGTATGTCAGAGCCCCGAATCATCAGGGGTAACTCGGGTCAGGGCTAACTCGGGTTCGTTTTTCGGGATTCCAAACCCGACTTACCCCGGATAATTCTGGCGTCCAGAGCCCCGAATCATCAGGGGTAACTCGGGTCAGGGCTAACTCGGGTTCCTTTTTCGGGAATCCAAACCCGAGTTACCCCAGACCCGAGTTACCCCGGGGCTCCTTAAGGTCAACGCCCCGACGGCAGAGGCCTGACAGCCCACCGCGCCCAGGAGCGCGCGGTCCTTCCATCGGCGGCCTGCCGCCGATCCGTCGGCCGCGTATCGCCGATTCCAGATCGAAGTTCCCCCCCCCTGGCATCGCTCGGACGTGTGCATTTTTCTCTCGGCGAGGACCATCGAGGAGCATTCTTGATCATTTGGCGAAAAAGCCACGCGCGAAACCGAAAAAAGCACAGGGAATGGACGGCCGAGCGATGGCGAGCCCTCCCCTCCTCTCGGGGGATCCCCTCGCGCCATCACAGCAATCACGACGGCTGATTTTGCTGCCGCCTTTCTGCCTGCATAGGGGGGCCCTCGCTGGGCCCCTGCAGCGCCGTCCAGAAGCGACTCGGGACGAGACGCCGGTTTCGAGGAAGTGGCCCATACCTCTGGGAAGTGTCTTTTTATGTTTTCGTCGGATTCCAGTGGTCCTCCGGTAAGGGGACAAAAAAATTGACCTCCTTCGTCTTCGGCCCCGAATTCGCCCCCCCCCCCCCCCCTCCCCCCAATTTCAAGGTTGGCTTCGGCCTCTCGGAGGCCCTGGGGGTTTCCACTTTTCTTGTCCTCTCGCGCCTGTGCTGCCAAATGCTTGAGGCCAACCTTGAAATTTGGGGGAGGGGGGGGGCGTGGTGTCAAGGTTTCCACTTTTTTGGTCCATCTACGGTCCCCCTTCTCCCCCTCCTCCTCCCCCTCCTCCCCCTCCTCTCCTCCTCCTCCCTCCTCCACCTCCTCCTCCTCCCCATCCCCCTCCTCCTCCTCCTCCTCCGCCTCCTCCTCCTCCCCTCCTCCCCTCCTCCTCTCCTCCTCCTCCTCCTCCTCCTCCTCCTCCTCCTCCTCCTCTCCTCACCTCCTCCTCCTCCTGGCACCCTGGCACCCATGGTAGGGCTTTTCGGGCCGTGCGCGCCCAGCCGCCCGGCGCCCCAGGGCCACCCGGGGGACCTGCTGGGGCCAGCGTTCCGTCGGGCCTGCCTCTCTGCAGGAGGAGTATAGAAAAGTAGTCAAAACAAATGGTCTGGGAACTATTTCTGACTATTCTTGAAGGTTATTTGATCTTTGTTTTTCTCATTTAATGAAGGTTATTTGATATTTGTTTTTCTCATTTAATCGCTTCGCTCATTCCGCCGGGCCTGGAGTGCTACTTGGGGCCTCTTGGGGCCGTCTTGGGGGCTTCTTGGGGGCTTCTTGGGAGCGTCTTGGGGCTCCTTGGCGGCGTATTGGGCTCCCCTGGGGCCTTTCTTATGTTTCGCCCACGACCCGCCTGTAGGGGGACGTGCCCGACCTGCGGCCAGCGCCAGAGATGCCCGCCCCCCCCCTCGCCGCCCTGGGCAGTGCCAAGAGGGGGGGGGGGTCACCGCCAGGGGGGTTCACCAGCTCCTCCGGCAGAACGAGGCTCCAGGATCGGAGCCAGAGTTCTGTGGGCGCCTGGGGGTTCGTTTTGGGAGGCTCTCTGGAGCGTTCTTGGGGAGCCTCCTCCCTCGCCCTCCCCCCACACAGCCGGTCGGCGGCGCGTCTGTGGGCGCCTGGGGGTTCGTTTTGGAAGGCTCTCTAGAGCGTGCTTGGGGGGGGCCTCCTCCCTCCCCGCCCTTCCCCACACGGTCGTCGGCGGCGCGTCTGGGGCAGAAATCGGCAGCTTCCAGGCGCCTTCCTGGCGTTGTGCGCAGGGCCCAGCCTCGGGATGCTCTCTCTCTCTCTCTCTCTGGCAGCCGCGCCTGGCCGAGAGAGCTCGGGCCGAACGAAAAAAGGGGGGATAGGGAAAGGGGGGGGTACGACACCTGCTGCATGCAGCTGGTCTCGGCCCCGCCTCCGGGCCCATTCCTGGATACACATGGGCTCCTCCCGGCGCCGGGAGGCGCCGGGAAAATCAGCCACGTGAGCTGATTCTCGTGGGAAAAATCTGTGGGAGAAAACACATAGTGGGGAAAAAACGCAGAAGGAAAAAAGCTGTGTGTGTTTTTCCCCACTGTGTTTTTCCCCCCCCTTTCTTGCTATCCACCCCCCTTTCGCCCGGCCCGAAGAGCGCTTCCGGAGCTTGGCCCCGCGGTCGCCCAGCGACCGCCGGAGGCCGGAGGCCCATGGTCCGGAAGCCAGGCTCGGCGGCGTGCCGAAGGGGGAGCGTCAGGGGCCACGGTGCAGTGCCGTGTTTAAGACATGCTCCGCGTGCGGATCGTGCATTACAGATGCTGGGGTTTAGCATTGAGAACAACGATGAGTTAATGCATCAATGTACTCATACATTAGTCATGTCTTAAACATCCGATATATATATATGTATATATATATATACATACATTCATATGCATATATATATATATATACATATATTAAGAGAAAAACCCGATGTATGAAAAACTACCCTGTAGGGGGGGATAGGCACAGGGGGGGGGGACGCGTCGACCCCCGAATGGCCCATGGATTGCCGAGAGGGGCCCGACCGCCCCAAGCCGCCGAGAATGAAGGTGCGGATGCACGATCGGAGGCCGATCGCCCATTGATCGGCGACGTATCGCCGATTCCAGGTCGCTGCATCCACCCCCTCTGTGCTGAAGTCGGGCGTGTCCCCCTACAGGGGGATTTTTGGGCGAAAAATAAAAGATGCTAAACAGATAAAAAAAGGCGAAAATCCCCCTGTAGGGGGGACAGGCCCGACTGAATCCTATGCCAGTCTCCCCCCCCCTATCCTTGCCCCTCAGAGCGCAGAGGGGGCGGGCCCTTCTCGGAGGGCCGAGGAGGCCCCGCGGCCCTCTCCGGAGCTCTCCGGGCGTTCTCCGAGGCCACGCGGGATTTCTCCAGAAGGCCCGAGGGCTTCTGAGCAGGCCCCCTCCGCCTCTGAGAAGGCTTGCCCCCCCCTCTCGCTCCCCTCCTCGGCGCGCCGCCGATCCCTCCCCGCCCTGCCCCCAGATCTCCGACGATGCGTTTGGCTCAGCCCGCGCGTCTCTCAGCGATCTCGGCCTGCGGGGCGAAGGGGGGGCATCCGACGCAGCTCTTGGGCGAAGACCTGCCCCTGGCTGGGTCTCCTCGCCCTCTCCCCCGACAGTTCTCGGCGGCGCGCCCAGGGGGGGAAGGCGGAGGAGGAGGAGGGAGAGGAGGAGGGAAAAGGGAGGAAGGAGGAGAGGAGGAGGGAGGAGGGAATAGGAGGAGGAGGAGGAGGAGGAGGAGGAGGAGGAAGGGGGGGGGGGGGGGGGGGAGGAGAGGGGGAAGGGGAGGGGATGGGGAGGGGAAGGCGGAGGGGGCGGGCCCCGGGAAGGCTCAGGAGGCATACGTTTGTTGGGGGGGCGCTCGCATGAGGCCTCCCGGGAGCCCTCGGGAACCTGGGCGTCCAGGAGAGCTGCGCGGGCCGCCCAGAACCTTCAGTGGCCTCCCCGAGCC
>CAUYUJ010010019.1:0-15000 GCA_963575745.1 Prorocentrum cordatum
GAACGCGGGGCGCCGTGCTTCAAAGCGAGAAACAACAGCATCGGAGGTCTGGGGGCATCGCCCTCGCCGAGGGCATCGAACAGACGGAGTGCCGCTGCCCCCTGCTGGACCAGCGGGGCTGCCTCGGACCGCTGGTCCGCTCTCCTCCTCCTCCTCCTCCTCCTCCTCCTCCTCCTCCTCTTGCTCCTCCTGCTCCTCCTGCTCCTCCTCCTCCCCTCCGTCCCTCACTCCTCTCCTCCTCCCGTCTCGTCCCCCTCCTCCTCCTCCTCCTCCTCCTCCTCCTCGCTCCTCCAACTCTCCTCCTCTTGCTCCTCCTGGCTCCTCCTGCTCCTCCTGCTCCTCCTCCTCCCTCCTACGTCTCGTCCTCTTCCTCCTCCTCCTCGTCCTCGTCCCCCTCCTCCTCCTCCTCCTCCTCCTCCTCCCTCCTCCTCCGTCCTCCTCCTCCTCCTCCCCCTCCTCTTCCTCCTCATGTCCTCTCCTCCTCCTCCTCCTCTTCCTCCTCCTCCTCCTCCTCCTCCTCCTCCTCCTCCTCCTCCTCCTCCTCCTCCTCCTTCCTCCCCCCCTCCTCATCCTTTCCTCCCTCCTCCCTCCTCCTTCTCTCTCTCTCTCTCTCTCGCTCTCTCTCCTCCAGCCTCCGCCTGGGGCGTCTTCGTCGCCACGGCGCGGTCCGCAGCGAGACTCTGGCCAAAGCGCTCTCCCGGACGGATCCTTGGATCGATTTTGAAGGGGCCTCGGCCCCCGACGTGATGCGTCCGATCCCTTCGTTTCAACCTCGATCCCGGCGTTCGGAAGCACTTGGTGGGCCCCGGGACTGGTCACCAGGATGGGATCGAGAGGTCCACGGGCCTTGCGCCGTGCAAAAAAATCGCGACGTCGGAGGTCTGAGAGATGTCGAAGGGGCCTTAGGGCTTTACCGCCAACGTCGCGCTGCGTTCGATCCTGGCGGTTCTCCCTCGACCGCGTCTTCCGGAGGCCGCTTTCGGGTCCAGGGCTATAAGCAAACATACCCAGAACTTAAAATCTTGTCCCTAGGGTGGGGTCGAGAGGTCCAGGGGCCTTGCGCCGTGGAGAACTCGACTCCTCTAGGGGGGAAACAAACCTACCTCGCTTTTGACCACCCTCGCTTCCAAGAGATACCAAACGATGCCAAACCACGGCCTGTACTGGTCAGGCCGCTTGACGAGGAGGCGCGTGGTATGACTTGGTTTTGCCTGGAAGCGAAAGCGGGGTGGGTAATTCACGCTCCGATCCTCAGGGCCTCGCGCCAGCGACTCTTCCTCGATCTCCCTCTCCAGAGCTCGTTATGAGAGAACCCGGTGCGATCAGCACCACCACCGGGGGCTTCCACGCTGGCCACTGGGAGCGGGCCGCACGCGAGTGAGGAAGCGGAAAGCCACGAAGCGCGTGAGGGGTGCGCCGACATGGGGCGGGGCCACCGTGCGGACCCTGCCTGTGGGGCCTTGGGTGGAGCTCCCTCCCTACGAGGCCACGAACCGCGCGAGGAGTGCGCCGAAACAAGGCGGGGCCGCCACGCGGACCCTGCCACTGGGGCCTTGGGTGGAGCTCCTTCGAGGCCACGAACCTCACGGGGGGTGCGCCGAAATGAGACAGGGCCGCCGAACCGCGTGATAGGTGCCGAAATGAGGCGGGGCCAATGTGAGGACCCTCCCAATGGGGCCCAGGGTGGGGATAGCGTGTGATAAACGGGCCGGCAACGCCTCATCGCACGCCAGCTTTACAACGCCAACTGTAGGAAAGGCGACCACGTGTCCCCTCGCGACCAACAGCCCAGCAACGATGACTGCACAACATCTCCACAGGGCAACGCCGCCACGTAGGGTGGAGGCGCAGGGGGGGAGAGAAGCCCTCCCAGAGCCGCAGAGGCGAGATGGGAGGCATGCGTGCCAACATCGGCTGCCCGAGGGCGACAACGTCTAGAAGCTCCGCCCTCGATCCACGTCCAGCTCGCCATCGCTCGGACGCCCATTCCGCGTACATGTTTCGACTTCTTGCTTGCATTTTTCCGCAAGGTGCTCCAAGTTGCTCCTCGGTGGTCCGGGCCGAGAAAAAATGCACACGTCCGAGCGATTCCAAGCCAGACGATGGGGCAGCTGGTGGCGGAAGCTCTGACGCTGTGACTGGTGCTCAAGGCGAGTGGCAGGGGCGGCCAACGCAAAGCAAAAACGCCCGAGCCTAGGGGAGGAGAAAACGACGACCGACGATCACCACGACGACGACGACGACGACGACGACGACGACGACGACGACGACGACGACGACGACGACGACGACGACGACGACGACGATGGCGACGGCGACGGCGACTGCGACGGCGACGCTGCCGGCGACGACGACGACGACGCGAGAGAGGGAAAAGCACAGCCCAGGGAGGGGTCCACACGCTGGAGGACCAGGGAAGGGCCCGCACGCCGACCTGCGCACCGACTGCGCTTACCCCCGCGATGGGGGCCCCCTCTGCGCACGCGGTGCCTCGTCGGTGCACGCCAGCTGTCCCCCCTTGCCAGGGGCCTCGTCGGTGCGCGCGTGCACCGACGCGCGCACCGACGCGGCTCTGCCGGGAGGCGCGCCCGCGCCCCCCCCGCCTGGTTGACGCGGTTCGCGTTGTAGGGCGTGCCCTGGAAGGGCCTGCCCCTTCCCACGCCGACCCGCTGCGGCTCGGCTCGCCCCAGGGGCGGAGGGCTCGCCCTCCTCGCCTTCCCCCCCCCCGCAGGGGGGGGGAGGGGGGCGAAGGAAGGGAAGCAAGCAAAACGCTGGCGGTGGTGGAGGGAGGGTGGGGGGAGAAAAGGGGAAGGGAGTGGAGGGGGACGGGAGGGACGGAGACCCATACAGCCACGGGAGGGGAAGACAAGAGACAACATATAGCCACGGGAGGCGAGGAGACACGAGAGAGAGAGAGATGTATATATATATATATATATATAGAGAGAGAGAGAGAGAGAGAAACATAAACAAGAGGCAGGACAAAAGAAAGGGGGACGGACGGGAAGGAGGGGGCGATACCGGAAAACGACAGATGGAGAGGCTCACTGCCTTAGATCCTGCACCGCCGATGTCGCGAGCGCGATCCTGGGCATGCTGCGGACACTGCTCGGCTTCGTGGTTTTCGGGTGGCCGGACGTCCTCACTGCCGCGTGGACGAGCTTCAAGGAAGCGCCAGGGCCAGCCTGTGGCCCCCGGCTATCAGACTGAGCCTCGGCCGATGCTCCCAACGCGAGCGAGGCGTATACACTCGGGGCGTTGACCTAAGGAACCCCAAAAAAGGAACGAGGCCCCTTATCCCCATAAGTTAATCTTCGATTTCCCATGGAAGCCCTCAGGAAAACATAAGGCAAACTGCAGAACAATCAAGGAACACCGAGCCCCTCCCCAACGAAAAGGGTTCCTTCTTCAGGGCCCCGGCTGTACGCAGCACCCCGCAATCGTGGATAAGAGTGAGGGGGCGGGCGCGGGCGACGCGGGCGTCGAGCCGGCGGACCTCGTGGCCCTCACCTTCCCTGTCGATGGCGCCCTCCTCCTCCTCCTCCTGCTCCTCCTCCTCCTACTCCTCCTCCTCCTCCTCCTCCTCTTCCTCCTCCTCTTCCTCGTCCGCGTCCTCGTCCTCATCGTCGTCGTCGTCGTCGTCGGCCTCCTCCGAATTGCAGCAGGCAACTGGATTGTCAATGAACGTGTTCAGGCACAGCCCCGCCGCAAGCGCCGCTGTGCTATTGTAGAGTCAACGTGGGCCGGATCGGGGGAATGGCACGAGGGCGCGTTCCCAAACCAATGCGAGCAAACCCGCCGCAGGCGCCGATTGGGTGGCGGGGTGGGTCACGGGTGGGTCGCGGGTGGGTCGCGGTGGGTCGCGGGTGGGTCGCGGGTGGGCCGCGGGTGGGTCGCGGCGGGGGTCGCGGGTGGGTCTCTGGGTGGGTCGCCGGTGGGCCGCCGATGCAAAAGAACCCGCCGCAGGCGCCGAAGTTTTGGCTTGTTCAGTGAACGCAGTTTGGGTCGCGGGTGGGTCGCGAGCTCTCCACCTCCACCTGGAAGGAATTCAAAAACAGCCCGCCGCAGGCGCCGAAAATTTTGATTTGTACACTGGACGCAATTTGGGTCGCGGGTGGATCGCGAGCTCTCCACCTCCACCTGGAAGGAATTCAAAAACAGCCCGCCGCAGGCGCCGAAAATTTCGATTTGTACATTGGACGCGGTTTGGGTCGCGGGTGGGTCGCAGGTTCTCCACCTGGAATGAATGCAAAAGAAGCCCGCCGCAGGCGCCGAAAATTTTGGGTGGGTCGCGGGGTGGGTCGCGGGTGGGTCGCGGTGTGTCGAGGTCGCGGGTGGTCCCGGGGGGTGGGTCGCGGTGGGTCTCGGGTTGGGTCGCCGGTGGGTCGCCGAAGCAAAAGAAACCCCGCCGCAGGCGCCGAAGTTTTGGCTTGTTCAATGAACGTAGTTTGGGTCGCGGGTGGGTCGCGGGCTCTCAACGGAAGGAATTCAAAACAGCCCGCCGCAGGCGCCGAAAATTTTGACTTGTACACTGGACGCGGTATGGGTCGCGAGTGGGTCGTAAGTTCTTTACCTGGAGCGAATGCAAGAGAAACCCGCCGCAGGCGCCGAAAATTTTGGGTGGGTCGTGGGGTGGGTCGCGGGTGGGTCGCGGGTGGGTCGCGGGTGGGTCGCGGGTGGGTCGCGGGGTGGGCCGCGGGGTGGGCCGCGGGCGGGTCGCGGGGTGGGTCGCGGGGTGGGTCGCGGGGTGGGTCGCGGGGTGGGTCGCGGGGTGGGTCGCGGGGTGGGTCGCGGGTGGGGTCGCGGGTGGGTCGCGGGTGGGTCGCGGGTGGGTCGCGGGGTGGGTCGCGGGTGGGTCGCGGGTGGGTCGCGGGAGGGTCTCGGGTGGGTCGCGGGTGGTCGTGGGTTGGGTCGCGGGTGGTCGCGGCGTGTCCGGGTGTACGACGACACGAGACAAACAACAAACAACAAACAACCATACGACAAACAACAACCAACAACAACAACAACAACAACATCCACAACAACAACAACAACAACCCCACCAACAACAACAACAACACCAACAACAACAACAACAACAACAAAAACAACAACAACAACAACAACAACAACAACAACAACAACAACAACAACAACAATCATTTTACCCGAACGCTCAGTGTTCTCCCCAGTGCCAGGGTTTTCATGCGACGCCAGCCAATACCCCCACTTCGTGGGGGGCAATGCAAGCTCTACCAAACATCCACACGACTCTCGGGAACCACCCACACCCAGCTTCCCGCCCTATGACGTCAGGACACTTCACTTCGTGGCGCGCGGACGATCGTGGATACTACACTGGCGTGGAGTACACACCCGCAGAGGTTTATCACTTGTTTGGGCCCCGCATGTGCCCCGCATGGTGCATTTGTTGCGTATGACATACATAGTACAGAGAGACAGAGAGAGAGAGAGAGAGAGAGCAAGACAGAGAGCCAGTGGGTGGATTTTGATATTTTTCGGATGAGAAAGTCTTGCGTTTGCATATGTTTTCGGAACATCGCATCTTGAAATTATTGAAATCACATTATGTTTGGCAGTATTTCGGCACGCGCGCGCGGCGGCCGCGCGCATGTGCACTTCGTGTCATTTTTTGCAAGGGATGGTGGCCCTCGTAGGCTCGCAACCGTTGTTGCAGAAGGTCGAAGCACCTGAAAAGGTTCCTCGCAAAGGCCCTTTTAACAGAAATGTTTAAAATCTGGTGGGTTTCCTAGGAATCCGCAAGAGCGCGCGGAAGGACATTTTGACAATTTTTTCTGAGAAAACCATTGGGTTTTTGATGTTTTTATGTTAAAATCGTTACGAAACCTAAGGTTTTGGAAGGATTTCGTCTTGCGCGCACGAATGTCCACTTTACCTTATTTTTTGCAAGGGATTCTTGCAATTTGATCAAGTAAGAACAAGAATTTTCATTTTCTATTGTTTTTTGCAAGGGAAAACGAGCGTCAACAAAAAACCGGATCCGGGGGTAATCCACTTTTCTGAAGCTTTCGCGAAAAAATGATGAAAATGTAGCTGCGGCCTAGGCGCGGCGCAGAGGTCGCGCACCAGGGGTCCCAACAATAATAATTCTTTAGAAGGAATAATGTTCAACAACAACAATTACTAGCACGTGGGGACACTCCGTTCTCACCAGTGCCAGGGTTTTCATAGGAGGCGGGCAATACCCCCACTTTGTGGGGGGGCCGGTTCAAGCTCTACCAAATTTCCAAACGACTCTTCGCCACCACCCACACCCAGCTTCCCGCCCTATGACGTTCGGACACTTCACTTCGTGGCATGCGGACGACCGTGGCTACTATTCAGGGCCCCGCGGCCGACGACGACGGCGTGCGCGCGCGAAGAAAAAACGAATGTGTCCCGCATGGTATTATTTGACAGGGATGATGGCCCTGGCAGGTGCGCAACCGTTGTTGCAGAAGTTCGAAAAGTTGCTCGCAAAAGCCCGTTTGACAGAAATGATTAAAAAGTGTTGGGTTTCCTACGAATCCGCAAGAGCGCGCGGGATGAGATTTTGACATTTTTTTGTTGAAAAACCATTGTTTTTTGATGTGTTTATGTTAAAATCGCTACGAAAACTAAGGTTTTGGAAGGATTTCGTCTTGCGCGCGCGAATGTCCACTTTACCTTGTTTTTTGCAAGGGATTCTTGAAGTTTGGTTATGTTAGAACAAGAAATGTCCACTTTAGCTTATTTTTTGCAAGGGAAAACCGATCGTAACAACACAACCGGATCCGGACCAACCCGTTTTGCCTGAGACTTCCTCACGAAAATGATGAAAATGAGGCTGCGGCCTAGGCGCGGCGGGGGGGTCGTGCACCAGGGGTCCCAACAATAATTATTCTTTAGAAGTAATAATCTTCAAACAACAACAAACAACAAACAACAACAACAACAACAACAACAACAACAACAACAATCATTTTACCCGAACGCTCAGTGTTCTCCCCAGTGCCAGGGTTTTCTTGCGACACCAGCCAATACCCCCACTTCGTGGGGGGGCCGTTCAAGCTCTACCAAATATCCAAACGACTCTTCGAGACCACCCACACCCAGCTTCCCGCCCTATGACGTTGGGACACTTCACTTCGTGGCGTGCGGACGACCCTGGCTACTACACTGGCGTGGGGTACACACCCACAGAGGTTGATCACATCTGTTACATATGATGTGGTACACGGTACACGTGAGATGGTACGCAGTGCCAAGATAGTTGGTCACATTTTTGGGGCAAATTCGTGGGGATGCGATTACAGAAGTACATGTGTTACACTGATGTTATACAGTCCCAAGGATGACGCACGAGAGCCGTGCTGCTCCTCCAGCTCCTTGGCGCTAGAAATACTGACCGTGCCAGTCACAACCCGATACTTGGCCCACCAAGTGTTGCACGCCTGGTGACTGGCATTGATACCCTTTGCCGCGAGCGCCTGATGCAAGTAATACGCACTCTCGCAGTCGGCCAAGGGAGGCCGGGACAGCTCTGCGCCATACTGCTCGTGAAGGTCTTTCGCCGTCAAAGCCATGATCCAAGAACACAGGCGATACCTTGATCCGAGATGGCTACGGATATGAGCGTGAGAGGAAGGGGGGAAGCCTCCTGGGGCCGCTGGGGGTCCTCTTGGGGAAGGGGGGAAGCCTCCTGGCGCCGCATGGGGTCCTCTTGAGAGGCTTTGGGGGGCTTCTTGAAAGCATGTTGGGGCCTCTTGGGGGCTTATTGGATCCTCCCGGAGGACTCTTGGAGCCGCTTGGACGCCTCCTGGGGCCATCTTGGGGGCCTCTTGGAGCCAACTTGGAGCCTCTTTGGAACCTCTTGGGGGCCTCTTGGAGTCCTCTTGGGGCCTCTTGGGACCATCTTGGGCGCCTCTTGCGGCCTCATGGGCGCCTCTTGGGGCCATCTTGAGCGCCTCTTGGGGCCATCTTGGGTTTTAAAGATTCATGAAGAGCCCGCGGGTGGATTTTGATATTTTTCGGATGAGAAAGTCTTGCGTTTGCATATGTTTTCGGAACATCGCATCTTGAAATTATTGAAATCACATTATGTTTGGCAGGATTTCGGCACGCGCGCGCGGCGGCCGCGCGCATGTGCACTTCGTGTCATTTTTTGCAAGGGATGGTGGCCCTCGTAGGCTCGCAACCGTTGTTGCAGAAGGTCGAAGCACCTGAAAAGGTTCCTCGCAAAGGCCCTTTTAACAGAAATGTTTAAAATCTGGTGGGTTTCCTAGGAATCCGCAAGAGCGCGCGGAAGGACATTTTGACAATTTTTTCTGAGAAAACCATTGGGTTTTTGATGTTTTTATGTTAAAATCGCTACGAAACCTAAGGTTTTGGAAGGTTTTCGTCTTGCGCGCACGAATGTCCACTTTACCTTATTTTTTGCAAGGGATTCTTGCAATTTGATCAAGTAAAAACAAGAATTTTCATTTTCTATTGTTTTTTGCAAGGGAAAACGAGCGTCAACAAAAAACCGGATCCGGAGCTCATCCACTTTTCTGAAGCTTTCGCGAAAAAATGATGAAAATGTAGCTGCGGCCTAGGCGCGGCGCAGAGGTCGCGCACCAGGGGTCCCAACAATAATAATTCTTTAGAAGGAATAATGTTCAACAACAACAACAACAACAACAACAACAACAACAACAACAACAACAACAACAACAACAACAACACCAACACCAACAACAACAACAACAACACCACCACCACCACCACCAACAACAACAACAACAACAACAGCAGCAGCAGCAGCAGCAGCAACACCACCAACAACAACAACAACACCACCACCACCAACAACAACAACAACAACAACAACAACAACAACAGCAACAGCAACAGCAACAACAACAAGAATCCGCATCGCGGAATTCCACTTCAGCCACGCACCCAGGGACAATGAATGACCGTTCGGTTCCTCCCCCGTCACTCTGATCTACAGTTCCGCAGGGCGCCGCGCCGATGCCTCGCTCCCAGAGCCCCCTCGATAGCGACAGCATCCGCGGCCACGGATCGGGTCGAGGTCGGCGCGCTCCCTGAGAGTGCTGACCACGGGCAGGACGGTACAGTCGGACCCAGGCCAGAAGAACACCCTCCAAGAACACAAGACCCTCCACGGGCCAAACCACACAGAACATGCAGGGGTAGCCTCCCCAGGATGCAGAGGAGCGTCCAACAAACACGAAGAAAACTAGGGTAGCCTCCCCGAACCGACCTCGATCTTATACCTCGGCCCGGCTTTAGCGCCGAAGACAACGAAGACGGCGAAGGCGGCAACCCGGGCGACCCTCTCGGCTCCCGCCTGAGCATGGCGGTCTGCGGCGGGGCCGCCGACAGCCTGGCGGGAGGGGCGACTTAGAGATCTCCCCCTTCCCCCTTCCATCCCTCCGTCCCTCCATCCCTCCATCCCTCTGCTCCCCCTCCTGCTCCTCCTCCTCCTCCTCCTCCTCCTCCTCCTCCTCCTCCAACTTCCTCTCCTCTCTCCTCCTCCTCCTCCTCCTCCAACTCCTCCTCCTCCAACCTTCCTCCTCCAACCTCCTCCTCCCCTCCTCCCTCCTCCTCCTCCTCCTCCTTCCTCCTCCTCCTCCTCCTCCTCCTCCTCCTTCCCCTCCGCCTCCTCCTCCTCCTCCTCCTCCTCCTCCTCCTCCTCCTCCAACCTTCCTCCTCCAAACCTTCCTCCTCCTTTCCTCCTCCTCCTCCTCCTCCTCCTCCTCCTCCTCCTCCTCCTTTCCTCCTCCTCCTCCTCCTCCTCCTCCTCCTCCCTCCTCCTCCTCCTCCTCTCCTCCTCTCCTCCTCCTCCTCCTCCTCCTCCTCTCCTCCTCCTCCTCCTCCTCCCCTCCTCCTCCTCTCCTCCTCCTTCCGTCCTTCCTTCCCTCTCCTCCTCCTCGTCCGTCTCCTCCTCGCTTCTCCCTCGTCACTCCTCCTCCCTGCCCCCCTCCCTCCCTCCCTCCCTCCTCCTCTCTGGAGCTGAAATGGCGAGGGGGGGCTCTGAGTGCTGAGGGGCCGTGGACAAAGCCTCCTCGGGTGTAGGACGGAGGGTTTTCCGGGGGGCCTTCGGCCCTCCTCCCCTCCTTCTCCTCCTTCTATTCTCCCTCCGCCTCCTCCTCCTCCTCCTCCTCCCTCCTCCTCTCCTCCTCCTCCATCGTCCGACCTCCTTCCTCCTCCTCCTCCGCCTCCTCCGCCTCCTCCTCCTCCTCCTCCTCTTCCTCCTCCTGCTCCTCCTCCTCCTCCTCTTCCCTCCTCCTCCCTCCTCCCTCCTCCTTCTTCCTCCTCCTCCTCCTCCTCCTCCTCCGCCTCCTCCTCCTCCTCCTCCTGCTCCTCCCCCTCCTCCTCCTCCTCCAACCTTCCTCCTCCTCATCCTCCTCCTTCAATATATACCCTCCTTCGTTCTCCTCCTCCTTTCCCCTCTCATCAGAGCTAAAACGTTGCAGGCCAGCTCGTAAGGGCCGACCGAGTCTTGCAAAAGGTCGGGCGGACGCTCTCCCTGACCACCAAGGCCCCTGCCCAACGGCTGTGCGGGCCGCCGCGAAGGCCCTGTTGACGAGGACCGCCTCTTCGTGCGCGCGAGCACGGGCTTCGTGAGAGCGCTCCGTTTTGAGCGGGCCAGGGCCAGGCACTGCGTCCCCCCTGGAATCTCAAACCACCTGCTCCTCATCATCACGTCCTCTGATCTTCCGCACCAGCAGCATCACCACCACCATCGTCGCCAGCATCGCCTATTGTAACCATCCTCGCTGTCGCCGCCATGGCCATTATCATCGCCACCATAACCATCACGATCATCAACATCACCGTCGCCGGCGGCATCGCCATCATCATCAACACCAGCATCGTCATCATAAGTTTCGTTATGTTGATCAGCTTCCTCCTCATCGTCGTACACGTGTGTGTATAAATCCCCCACTGTGCCCTGAGGCACGAGTTGGCATGTCCTGAGGTCGCTGCGAGTGTACAGCTTTTGAAACCAAAGGGCACGCTGCCCGAAGTCCAGGGCGCTCCCTCTCTCTCTCTCTCTTTCCTCCCTCAACCCCTCTCTTCGGATCACGCGGAAATCCGACAAGCCCTCGTTCGACGACGACGACGACCCTCCCTCCCTCTCTCTCTCCCTCTCTCTCTCTGTCTCTCTCTCCAGGGGGTGGCCACAGCATGGCAAAGCAAGCCCGCGATTGCTCGGACGTCCATTCCCCGTGCACCTGTTGGCTTCGTGCGTGCTTGTTCTGCCAGGCGATCTGGGCTGCTCCTGGATGGCACCCGCCGAAAAAAACACGCCCACCTCCGAGCCCATGCCGAGGCAAAGGGATGACGAATGTGAAGGGGCCCTGGGACATACAAATAACTAGGCACAAATAACAGCATTCCCCCATGTCTCCCCATCTCTTCCGGGCTTTCTGTCTTCCCCACCCCCCCACGTCCCATGTTTCCCCATCTTTGGGGGGGAAGCGACGATGAATCGTGTCTGTGTGCTCCTTCCCCTCCCGAGAGTGGGGGGCGCGACCCGCGCCGGGGCCCGACAGAGCGCCGACGCGCGCCGCGGCACGGCAGGGCAGAGCGCCGGAGGCGGCAGGAGGGAGGAGCGAGGAGGCCCTGCGCGCGTGCGGGGAGGGGGGGGGCCTCCTCTCCCCCGCGCCTGCCCCCCGTCCTCCTCCTCCTTCCTCCCTCCTCCCTCCTCCTCCTTCCTCCTCCCTCCTCCTTCCTCCTCCTCCTCCTTCCTCCTCCTCCTCCTCCTTCCTCCTCCTCTTCCTTCCTGCTCCTCCTTCCTCTTCCTCCTCCTCCTCCTCCTTCCTCCTCCTCCTCCTCCTCCCTCCTCCTTCCTGCTCCTCCTCCTCCTTCCTCCTCCTGTCCGCTCCCCCCCCCCGGACCTTCCGCGGCCTGGCGGCCCGTGCCTGTCTCCGTGCCTGTCCGCCCTCTCTCAGGTTGTTTCCCGAGGAGGTCTCCTGCCCCTTCCCCTCCTCCTCGCCCTCCTCTCTCTCAAGTCCCTTCCCTTGTAAATGTAGCTCCTCCCTGTCGCACCCCGAGGTCGGTCGGAAGGGCGGACCTGGGCGTCTCGCCGGAGACTTCCGTACCACTCGTGTCTCTGAGGCTTACAAGTCGGCAGCAGTTTCGCCGATGGAGGGCGGGCCGTTCTCAAAACGTCCTCTCTCCCTCCTTCTCCCTTCCCCTCCTCGATTCCTTCTCCTTATACATAATTCCTCCCTGCCGCAACCTGAGGCCAGTCGGAAGGACGGGCCAGGCGTTTCGCCTGAGACTTCCTCACCATTTCTGATCTTGAAATTTAGAAGCTGGCAGCCGCTTCACAGATGGAGGGCGGGCCGTTTTCAAAACGTGGCTCTCGCCTAGGCGCCGTGCACGCTTGCCTTAACGATTTGCGAGAGCTTCACGGATTGAGGGCGGGCCGTTTGCAAACTGTCGCTCTCGCCTTACCGCCCCGCACACTCGTCTTAAAGAGCTGCAAGGGTTTCACGGATGGAGTGCGGGTGGTTTCCAACACAAGGCTCTCGCCTAAGCGCCGCGCACACTCTTCTTAGAGATTTGCAAGAACTTCACGGATCGATGGTGGCTCCTTTTCAAAATTTGACTCTCGCCCTAGCGCCGCGCACATTCGTTTCACACCGTTGCAATCATTTCACGGATTGAGAGCGGCTCTGTTTCAAAATGTGGCCCTCGCCCTTGCGCCGCGCGCACTCGTCTTAAACATGTGCAATCGTTTCAGACGTTCCCATTGTCAATGCACCAACAATTGCAATATGGAACCATTCAGGATGGTCAGGCCCAACTACGTCGATTCGCGGTGTTGAAATGCCAGGAGTGGCGTTCTGGCAAGTTTCAGGGTCGTCAAGACGTAACGGTAAAGCTGATTCGTGGCGCTGGAGTCCCGAGGATGGTGTTTGGACACGGTTCCGGATCTTCAAACGGTTGTCTCCAAACGGGGTACTTCCCTAAGTGGAGATGAACCCATGTAGGGGCCTGGGAAGAGGGAGCTTGGAGGGAGGGTTTATTCCAACATCTTTGATGCGTCTTGGGTTTGCACTGGTTCTCCTCCTCCTCCTCCTCATCCTTCCTCTCCCTTCATCCCTCTCCCTCTCTCCCTCCTTCTCCCTTCCCCTCCTCGATGCCTCCTCCTTATACATGACTCCTCCGTGCCGCAACCTGAGGCCAGTCGGAAGGGCGGGCCAGGCGTTTCGCCTGAGACTTCCTCACCATTTCTGATCTTGAAATTTCGAAGCTGGCAGCAGCTTCACATATGGAGGACGGACCGTTTTCAAAATGTGGCTCTCGCCTTAGCGCCGCGCGCATTCGTCTTAACGATCTGCAAGAGCTTCACGGATTGAGGGCGGGCCGTTTTCAAAATGTGGCTCTCGCCTTACCGCCTCGCACATTCGTCTTCAAGAACTGCAAGGGTTTCACGGATTGAGGGCGGCTCCTTTTCAACATGTTGAGCTCGCCGTAGCGCCGCGCACACTCGTCTCAAACATCTGTCAGAAGTTTTACGGACTCCCATGGCTAACGTACCAGAAATGTCGTTTGGGAATGATTCAGGATTGCCAGGCCTTAACATTTACGTTGATTCGCGGTGTTGAAGTCCAGAAGTGGAGCTCTGGTACGAATCAGGATCGTCAAGAAGCAACGGCCAGGCTGAATCGTGGCGTTGGAGTCCCGAGGATGATGTTTGGACACGCTTGAGGATCTTCAAACGATTGTCTCCAAACAGGGTACCTCCCTAAGTGGAAATGAATCCTTGTAAGGGCCTGCGAGGAGGGAGCTTGGAGGGAAGGTTTATTCCAACATCGTTGATGAGTCTTGGGTTTGCACTGGTCCTCTTCCTCCTCCTCCTCCTCCTCCTCCTCCTCCTCCTCCTCCTCCTCCCTCTCCCCCTGGCTCTCTAGCCCCCCCAATAAAGTCTTTCTCCTCCCTTTTCCGCTTCATCCGCCCGACCACAAGGGACCCCCCACTCTGCTTGGCGTCGGACTGAAACGGTGCTTGAGGCTTCCCCCCCGTCGCCTCATCCTCTTCCTCGTCCTCGTCCTCTTGTTCCCTGAGTTCTCCCCTTCATCCTCCTGGCGCTCCTTCTTCTCCTCATAAGCTGTGGAAATGTGGGCATCTCAAAGCAGAGTCGCGCATGCGCGACTCCATCTTAAAGGACAAGGACAGGCGCAACATGTACTATATCGTAATGCGTGCGAGGTAGACGCGAGGAATCGCTTGGTGATGGGATGGAGCCCCAACCCCCGCACCTCATCTGTCACTCCCTGCTGCCGGCCAGCCAAATCTTGGGGCCAGGAAACGTTACGACAGAAACCTGCACTGTCTGAGTCGATCTGGACAATACAGCGTCGAAGTCCACAACAAAAGACGAGCCACGCATCCAAACGGACGCACGATGCGGAGTGGCTGCGTGCGCTCAAACACTCGACTGTGAAGCAAGATCATCAAAAACCTTTTCCCTTCTACCTCCAATCGTCATCCGGTTGGTACCCACCCACACGTGCACTGGTGCTGCTGGTCGCGCAGCTGGGTCCGCTATTAATGTGCATGGCCAAGCCTCGGCAACCATCAATCTGGGCGTTGACGCAGCAAGCTTGGTGACAAGGCGTCTCGGTAATTGTAGGCGCCGCGATTTCCTGTATTCGCTTCTTACCGTATTGCTGCGCCAGGCCGAAGGCTTCCTGATATGTGGACACGCGCTGAACACACAACAGGTCGGGCAACATGCAATTCGAAAAGCGTTATGTTGATCAGCCGCGCTTGGAGTGGATAACGTTTTTGGCCACAGCGGTATGAATACTATCGAAGAAGCTGGTGGGGAGCGCCGTGTACTGTTTTCGGATAACTGACAAGATTCGACTACACGCAAGGGTGACCCTGGGTAAGAGTGACCTTTGGGGCGCAGCTGTTCTGGGGGCCGCGGGGGGGACCCAAGGGCAAGCGCGTCAGACGATACTGCTGCATCGAGTTCGGCGATCGGGG
>CAUYUJ010010019.1:17500-30839 GCA_963575745.1 Prorocentrum cordatum
GCGCAAGCCTTCTAACACCATGTGCGGGTCTCTACCTGTACGTCTGGGCAGCTGAGATGGGGCCGCTGAGGACGATCGCGTCAGCCCCAGTGGCCGAGAACCACCTGTTGGAACACACGCCAGAGGTCTCCAGTGACCAAGAGATCCGAAAGCCTCCAAGCATGCCTCGGGGGTGACCCTGCTCCCGTGCTCCTGCTCATCCGCCTCCGTGCCGGGTGAGGATAAATCGAGAATCCCTGAGATCAAGCGGCTCTGGAAAATGGCGTCGCGGCCTTATCCGAGCGTTCCGGGAAGCTCTGAGAGCGTGCCGGCTACGCTCTGGAACGGATTGAGCTCCGTCCTGGCCCCGCTCGATCCCTACAGAAGGCGCCTCTTTCCTCTAGGGGCGCAGCCAGACGAGGACCTCGAGGCGGAGACAGCTGTGGCGACGAGGGCCATCCAACGAAACGCCCCACAGGCAAACACACCAGAAATTAGGGGGCCCCTGCGAACCCTACCCCTACCCCCCACGATTTCGGAGTGGGAGGGTGGGGTTCACTTCGTTCGGGAGCTCCCGAGCGAATTGAACCCCACCCTCCTCCGAAATCGTGGGGGGTAGGTAGGGGTAGGGTTCGCATGAGGCCCCCTAGAAATGGGAACGGCAAGCATGGGTACAACGTCTGACAGCAAACCTTGTCCAAAGCCGGCATCGGCCGCTGTTGGGCAAGCGTTCTTTTTTTGTTATTATTATCTGAAGTGGACAATGCCCGCGGCCACACCGACAACGACTCCTATTCGAAATGGGCAGAAACTGATGTCGGTCTCTGTTTCCGTTCTTTCCGTACCCATTTCAATCGTACCGAGAGGAAGGCCCTGATATCCGACGTTGCGAAACAATTGCAACAGCGCGAAGAAAACCACGACTAGAGCCCCAATCCCCATCTTCCTGCTGCACTTTATAAGCCCGATCGCTCTGTGATGGTCGCCGGGCCCGAAAACGGGCGAACACGCCACATGTGAACAACATCGGAACGCCCTGATACCGGGGGGGAGGGGGAAGAGGAGACCGGCTTGGTAGCCGATGTGCCCGACCCAGGGGCCCTCCCTGCAAGGTTCGGCATGGTCTGGGCGGGCGGTACGAAGCTGTGGGTAGTGCTGAAGCTCTTGGCGGGCGGCACGAAGCTCGTGGTGGGCGGCGCGAAGCTCGCGGCGGGCGGCACGAAGCTGTGGTGAGACTGGCCGCGGGGGAGCGAGGAGCGTGTCTTCCTCCTCCTTCCTCCTCCTCCTCCTCCTCCTCCTTCTCCTCCTCCTCCTCCTCCTCTTCCCTCCCTCCCTCCCTCCCTCCCTCCCTCCCTCCCTCCCTCCCTCCCTCCTCCCTCCCTCCCTCCCCCCTCCCCCTCCCTCCCTCCCTCCTCTCATCTCATCATCATCATCAATCATCATCATCATCATCATCATCATCATCATCATCATCATCATCATCATCATCATCATCATCATCATCATCATCATCATCATCATCATCATCATCATCACCACCACCATAATCACCATCATCATCAGCAGCAGCATCATCATGATCAGCATCCTCATCATCATCAGCATCATCATCATCAGCACCATAATCATTATCATCCTCATCCTCATCCTCAGCCTCATCCTCATCCCCATCCTCATCATCAGATTCTGCCTCTTCCTCCTCCTCCGCCTCTTGCTTCCGTTGCTCCTTCCACCTCGTCCTTTTCCTCCTCCTCCTCCTCTTCCTTCTCCTTCCTCCTCGCCCCCCTGCTCCTCAATCCTGCTCCTCAATACCCTCCATCCTCATCGCCCTCATCATCATTATCCCTTGCCTTGCTGCTCCAGCCGTCCTCCTTTCCCGCCCATCCTGCTTCTCGTGCCGCTGCTTCTCGTCCTCCTTCCCTCTCCCTCCTTGCGCGCGCTCCCACACAGGGAGGGGGTGTTGGGGTGGAGGGGTGGGTGGGTGGGGAGTCGGGGTGGAGGGGTGGGCGGGGAATTAGAAAAATGGATGTAAGAAGAAATGTTGTGTAAACTGGGATGCTTCCGCATCGCCGAACGAAGTGTCTGAACGCAAGACATACAGTTGGCGCGCGACGTGATCAGGCTGTACACGGCGTCGGGAAGGACACGGGTGAGAATATGCAGGATGGATCACGTTCGAGTCTGGTGCTCAAGCAAGTCCTTCGTGCACTCGCTTGCACAAAGCAGCTGCACAGAGGGTGGGCGTTTTTTCTCGCACCTTCATAAACAAAGTTGCCTGCTGCCGGAAGGAATGCTCCACAGACCGCACTTTCATCAACAGCTACGTGCCAATAGCACTATGCAGAACGCGTTCACAACATATGGGGTGCTCTTCTGACCGCACCCTTCGTCAAACATGCCAGCCTGCTGCGAACGAGAGATTACTGGCGCAACACAACTGAATAGCTACTGCTGCTCAAGTGACATATTTAGCTGGAGCAGCACTCGCGTGCATGCTCGACTGCCGTATTGCTCTCGGCCATCGGCCGTGCCAGGCCCATAAGCAGGGCGCTGAAGACGGACGTGCCATCTATGACGAGACCAGCAGGGATCGCGCAACCTCCTTCCCCCCTCAGCCTCCTGATCTCCTCGGCAATGGCGAGGCCGAACACCGTCTCGCGCAGCGCGAAAGAGGTGCGCCTGAAGTCCGTCGGCCGCGCCGCATGCTGCGAGCAGCTCTGAGCCGAACGAGGATCAGCACGCCAGCTTGTGTGATCGGCCATTGCGGCCATCAAGTGGCGCACCTATTTGCCAGTGCGGCGGCACTTGCCGCTGCGCATGAATACGGTTCCTCTCATGCCGTACCCTGTCTCATCCTCCCTCTTGAACGACCCGTCGCTGTGCGCGCTGAGTCCCCTGGCGCACTCCATATTTGGGAACGCGATGCGTGCCTTGATCTTCAGCATGGTCAGGGCGACTGAACTAGGCTGCAACGCGCGTCGGGTGTGCAGCTTGTGCTTGGCTCTCTGCTGGGCGACGACGCGCGCGGCGACGCGGTGCTGGGTGAGCAGGGCGCAGGCCGCTGCTCCCAGGAGGGAGAGGTCTGGGAGCTGACCTCTGGCCGGCTCGTCAGCCTTTGCCTTGGCCAGGTCGACGTGCCTGATCGGCGTCGCGGCTGGTCCACGGCGCGCCAGGCCGCGCACCAAAACGAACGCCTGTGTCCTGCATCAGCTGCAGATGGCGTGCCCAGCGCGAGATGCGGCGGCGCCGCGGGCGTAACACCCCCTCGCAATTCTGGAACCCTTGCAGGCAGATAGCTGGTGAAAGCTGCGACTGAAGGAGGCTCGGCAGGCGCTGCGGCTGGCACTGGGCGAAGATTAACAAGGGTTGTGTCCGACGTCCGACTCTGCCTGGCCTGACGTCGCTGCTCGCCTCTCTGCCGCGCGAGCATGAGCGCCGGCCGCGCGCCGCGGAGCTCGTCGAAGCGCCGTCGTCTTCCATGCGCGGTCGAGGGCGGCCCCCACGTCGTGCTCGCATCGGCCGCCGCTGGCCCTCCACGCATCGCGGCTGCGCGGCCACTTTCCCTGACGTCTGACTTACGTCGACAAGGCTGTTCTGGCTGAACAGAGCCAACTCCTGGGGGGGCTCCGGCACTGGTGGCGACGCGACTGCCGGCGCGGACAGCGGCGGCCGTGCGAAGCTAGATCCGCGCGGGGCGCGGGCGCCGACGGCTGAGACTGAAGGCGCGCGCGCCCAGCTCGGCAGTTGCGCGTCGGCGAAGAGGGCCGGGGGGGCGGCGGCTCGGGCGCAAGTTTCCCAGTCGCGCCCCCGGGCTTGCCCCGGCGGGAACGCGCCGCCCGCCTGCGCCCGCCCTTGTGGCGGAGGTTGTGGCGGCGCTGCTGCAGCCGCTGAAGTTGCTGGCGCGGCTTCCCCCGCTGGCCGCGCAGAGTCCTGCGCGCAGCTCGCGAGTTCCGCCATCTCCCGTCGCAGTCGCCGCAGCGCCGGCCCTGCTCGACTAGTGGGCGTGGCCGACTTGCTGCCCTGGATCCGTCTGACGACGTACTTGGAGCGGCCGTCGCTGCCGGCCGCGGCGCCGCCGCTGCCGGGGTCGGTTGCCCGCCGTTCCAGGGGCCAGCTCTCCGCGTGGGATCGCCTTCCCTGGGGCCCGGGGCCGCCCTTGTCAGCGCGGGCCGCTGCTCGGATGGAGCTGGCGGCGCCCGCTGCCCCAGGAGCGCGAGCGGCGGAGACGCCGGCGGCGATGGTGTTGCTGGGGCGCTGGCGCTGTGGAAGAGAACGCGCCGTTGGCTGCGGCGCCGGGGGCAGTCGCGCGCGAGGTGCTCCGCGGGGTCGCGCTCGCCGCCCCGAGACGCGCCCCGGCGGTTGCTCTGGCCCACGCCGCCCCCGAAACCTGCGACAATCTCCCGGAGGTCGCGTTCGGACACGTTGGTCGGGAAGGCGCGCGGCAGCCCTTGCCTTGGCCCCTGCCCCCTCGCCCCATGGCCCCCCTGACGAGGCGCGCGGGCTCGCGGCCGTTAAAGCTGCGTCGGCGCGCTCTGGCGCGCTCGCGCACCCGGAGGAGGCGCGCGCCGCGTTGTTCCACGAGAACATCGCGAAACTCGGGATCGTCTGCGGCAGCATCCTCGCCGAATGGGCAGACGGTGCCAGCGTCGGTGCCTGAGTGGGCGCCTGCTGCTGGGAATGCCCCCCGCGCCGGCGACGCCGCGCTGGCGCTGCCGGCGGCTGCTGGCGAAAATTGCATCGGCGCCGGCCCCAGTGCAACTGCGCCCATTCCGTACCAGCTCGATCCGGCTACGGTGCCACAGGCGCCCTGGACCTGATCTCGCGTGAGCGCGCCCGTGAGGAGGGCGCCCCGTTGGGCAGCGTGGGCCGCCGAGGCGAGGATTCCTTGCGACCCCGCGATCACGTGCCCACGGCGCCGCCGCAGGCGGCCCGTCATGCGCGCGAGCTGCTGGGCGTTCGCGGGGCAGGCCACGTTGCGGGGCTGCAATCCCATGGCCAGTTGGGCGTTCGACGCGTCATCGGCGCGCAGCAAGAGGAAGCTGAGGCCCTTGAAGCCGATCGTGAGTTGACCAGCTTGCTGCGCCCGGTTGCGCAGGATGTCGAATCGTGTGAGGAGATTGTCTATATGCGTTATTGCGGCAGTCTCTTGAAGTCTGCATGTGCTGACGCTGCCGAAGTGCGCTCCGCCTGGTCCACTTGGCCCCACCTTTCGGCCAAACTGCGCATTGGGAAAATCATCGGTGGCGGCGGCGCTGAGTTGCCGTTGATGAAGCCTCCCTGGATCAGGACAGCCGGCGGCCATTCGCCTCGCGCTCGCGCGCCATGCCGGTGAAGCGAGGCGAGACCGCCTGACGAAACTCGTGGAAGTCGGAGTTCGCCGCTGACAAGATCATCGCCTCCCGCGCCCATTTCTGGAAGGGCACGCGAGCTTGCTGCTCGTGCCCCCAGATTCGGAGGCGTCGCATTGCGCCGCTGCCTCCGCCTGCGCCCACGCAGGAGATGCAGCTGGCGATGGCAAGTAAGCCCGCCCCTACGGCCTTCCATCCACAGTGTTGTTACCTCCGCTTGTCGTAGAGGTGCTGGAAGCCAAGGGACCGGCAGCGGCGATGCCCCAGAAATGTGCCTCCGAGACGCCGTGGATACTTGCCTCGGATTTGCGTCCTCGTCGTGTGCGTATTGGGCGCGTGCTTCCGTCGCGCGGTTGTGGTGCTCTCGGTGCTCGGAGCATCCCGCGACATGATCCTGGGTATGTTCCTCGTACGTCGCGTTGTCAGGGTACTGAACACCGCCAATTGCTCGATGGTCAAGAGGAGTGCGCATCGGTACCCAGTCCTGCCAGGCTGCAGGGAAGGAGTGGGTAAAGTGAACCAGAACTAAGGATTTCCCAGTTCAGATTCGCTGTCCTTCGGAGTGCTGGCGACACAGTCGTCAAACCCTCCATTTCCTCCCCGCTCTTCTCTGCTGGCTCCTCCCTGAGCTCTCGTGACACAGTCACCAAGAATTCAGGACCCCTCGCTGACACCGGAGATGTGAAAGTTGTGTCGAGCAGCTGTCTGATATTTGCAGCTACACCAACAGGCGGGTGTATTGACAGCGTGGGGCCCCGATGACATAGTCAACGCAAGCCTGGGATGGATCGCTGACAGCTCTGGCGCGCGGCCGGGGTCCCTGTAAGTGTCGCGTTGGTTGGGGTAAATGTGCGCCTTCTCGTCGCCGGTCCTGGAGGAGGAGCGGACGCCCCGACGGACCCGAAAACGACGACGTTTCCTGCCATGGCGAGCGGGAAGAAGGCGATGAAAGCGAACATCCACCGAGATGACCAGTTGGATGTACAGCGGCACGATGTGGAGTGGCGAGGAGTTGGAGCCTGTGCTCTCGACGCGAAGCGAGAACGAGAAGCCCATTGCGGCCGTGGTTGGAGCCGACGCTCCGCTACCAAGTAGAGAGGATGTCAGACGAGATCTGGTGTAAAGAGGGGTGCAGTTGTATAGCGGACGGAACTGCGTAAAGGCAAGAGCGGGAGCGGGCGCGCGACCTGATCAGGCTGTAAGTGGCCGCGGACAGGGCAGGGGTGAGAAGAAGCAGGGTAGATTCCGCTCGAGTAAGGGGAGGGGGGGGGAGCACGAGAGAAGGGAAGAGGGAGAACGGGCAGAGGACTGCTTAGGAGGGGGGCCCCTTCCCTTCCACATTGGCGCGCGGACCGCGCACATTGAGACCTGCTGTCGATATTGGTGGCGACGCCACGACTAAACCGCAGGACGAAAGCGTCGGACTGAAGCACCAAGTCAGCCGGAGCCCTCATCGACGAACACATCTTCTCGGATCCTTCCGTTTCGCGAGTGTCCCCGATTCTTTTGACCTCCTCACCCCCGACCCAGGGTTGCGGGAGAAGGTTTAGGGTTTCCGCGTGGTGCGCCCCAGGCCGGCCAATGGCCTGGTGCTTCGGCAATCCAGTCTGCTGCTTCAGACGCTTCCGTCGGGCGCCAGCAAGGGCCCGCGAGGCCCCGGCGCCCTCACGCGATGGCCTTGCGGCCCCACCGCCTCCACCATCGCCAAGCACCGCCCCGGCCGTCGCCAAGCACCGCCCCAACCGCTGCCGCCCACTGGGCCGCGAGCGCTCGAGCATCGAACCGTCCCCAAGGAACGGTGGCGGCGGGCTTGTTTGCTGGCCATGCCCCGCGGGAATCCAACGCACATCGCCTGGCGCTCCCATCTCCAGCCTGGTCGCTCGGCCAAGGGCCCGCTCCCGCGCGGCGCATCTCGCGGGCGGCATCGCGCACCTGGCTGGCGTCTGCACTGGTTCCCGATGGTCGTCGATGGCAGCCACTGTCGATGCTGAGACTTGGGACTGACTTAGGTTTTGGGAGGGCGGGCCAGAGTGAGCGAGACGGCTTGCGGCTGGGTGTGGACAGGGCGGCCCGCGAGCAGGTACAGGGCCCAAGACGGGCACAAGATGGACCCCCCCAACCCAAGACTCCAACAGGTTAAGGAGGAGGCCCGAGTCACCCGAAGCATCCTCGGAGCGCGGCACAAGCTCCCCGGAACCGTGCAGCCACCCTGGAGGAGCGAGAGGAGCACGACGGTCAACGGGGAGGAACAGGAATACCCAGACACCAGACATTTTTGGAGTCAGCCCAGCGTTTCCATCTACGGCTACGTCTCGAGCAGCGCGCGCGCGCCGCGAGCCCAGGGCGTAAGACCGCATCGAGCGGTCTTCGCTCGCGCGGTGCTCCCTCCCGCGGGAACAGTGGACCGACGACGACATCAGGGGCGGACAGCACCCCTTGCTCCTCCCTCCTCCTCCTCCAACTCCTCCTCCTCCTCCTCCTCCTCCTCCTCCTCCTCCTCCTCCTCCTCCTCCTCTCCTCCTCCTCCTCCCCTCCTCCTCCTCCTCCTCCTCCTCCTCCTCCTCCACCTCCTCCTCCTCCTCCTCCTCCTCTTCCTCTCCTCCCTCCTCCTCCCTTCCTCCTCCTCCTCCCCTCTCCACCTCCTCCTCCTCCTCCTCCTCTCCCTCCTCTCCCTCCTCCCTCCCTCCCTCCCTCCCTCCTCCTCCCTCCTCCTCCTCCTCCTCCTCCTCCTCGTCCTCCTCCTCCTCCTCCTCCTCCTCGTCCTCCTCCTCCTTGTCCTCCTCCGCCTCCTCCTCCTCCTCCGCTCGGGCGGTGCTTCCACCTGCGGGAACAGTTGACCGACGACGAAGACGGGGGTCAGAACCCCTTGTAGCAAAACGCCCCTGCCTGAGAACGACCCGGGACCAGACCCACTGGGCGCAGGCCCGCAGAAACTGCGGCCGCAACAACCTTCCAACAACCGAAGAGTGAATCAGAAAACAAACGATACCGACCCACCTGCGGCCCCAGGCGGCTTAAGCATATACCAGGAAATCAGGCGCGGGCTTTTGCGTGGTATACGCTACGGCACCCGATGGGCCGTAGCACAACACGGAGGGCCGTAGGTGGGGTGGCGTCCTTCGTTTTCTGGTCGAGAAAGGGGCAATGCATTTGCTAATCGACTTGGCAGGGTGGGGTTCCCATGAACCTCAGAAGAGGAGAAAGGGCCGCCAACGCGGCACACCGCGTGGACGCAAGCGCGCTTTCGCGCGACCAGGCAGCTTGCGCATGAATGTCCGCGCAATCGACCCCTTTCCAATGCGTGTCTCTCAATTGATTGAGTACGCTGTCTCAGGGTCTCGCGTAAGCCGGGTATATGAGAAAGCGGGGTGGGTAAAGGGGAGGGAAAGGAGAAAGTAGGAGGAGGAAAAGTGACGATGTGCCCCGCTCACTGGCCCGCCCCAAACGCCAGATCAGAGCTGAAACCGACTCAACCTAAACAATGGGACTGGAGGAGGACGGAGCGCGCGCGCGCCGGAGGGCAGCCGAATGGATGGCTAAAGAACGCCGCCCCGTGACGAGTCTACAGCACAACCAGCCGTGCGAGGCCTCAGCAGCAAGTGAACCGGGAGCGCCGTCGGCCAAGGGCGTGTCTGACGCTGTACTCGAGCGTGGCCCCAAGACGGCCCAAGAGAGGCAAGAGGGGCTCAAGAGACTCAAGAAGGAACCAAGAGGGCCCCAAGAGCGCCCATGAGCGGCCCCAGAGGGCCCCCAAACGCATTTGTTTTACCTCCGAAGGGGAGGACGCGAATTGAGAGCCCCCCCTCTTTTTCCCAACCATCCTGTGGTGTTGGGTCCTCGTTTTGAAGAGACGGTCCCCGCGTTCCTCTTCTCCTCCTCCTCCCCCTCCTCCTCTCCACCGCCCGCATGCGTCCCCCATTTCGGCACATCCCTCACACGTTTCGAAGCCCCATGGGGAGCTCCACCGAACCCGCCAGTGGGACCGCCTGCATGCGTCCCCCACGTCCAATTTGGCATTTTCTTCCACCCAGTACAGCGCTTCGTGGCCCCATAGGGAGCTCCACCGAAACCCCAAGTGGGACCGCCCGCGTGCGTCCCCCACGCCCAATTTGGCATTTTCACCCCCCCAGTGCAGCGTTTCGTGGCCCCATCGGGAGCTCCACCGAAGAACTCACTGGGACCGCCCGCATGCGCCCCCCACGCCCACTTTTGGCATGTTCACCCAACCAGTTTTGCGTTTCGCGCCCCCATAGGGAGCTCCAACAAAGCCCCCCAGTGGGACTGACCGCATGCGCCCCCCACGCCCAATTTGGCACTTTCACCCACCCAGTACAACGTTTCGTGGCCCAATAGGGAGCCCCATCGAAGCCCCCAGTGGGACCGCCCACACGCGTCCCCCACATCCAATTTCGCATTTTCACTCACCCAGTACAACGTTTCGTGGCCCAATACGGAACCCCACCGAAACCCCCAACGGGACCGCCCGCATGCGTCCCCAATGCTTAATTTGGCATTTTCACCCACCCAGTACAACGCTTCGTGGCCCCATAGGGAGCTCCACCGAAGCCCCCACTGGGACCGCCCGCATGCGCACCCCACGTCCAATTTGGCATTTTCACCCGCCCAGTGCAGCGTTTCGTGGCCCCATAGGGAAATCCACCGAAGCCCCCACTGGGATTGCCAGCATGCGCCCCCCACGCACAATTTGACATTTTCGCCCACCCAGTACAAAGCTTCGCGACCCCATAGGGAGCTCCTCCGAAGCCCCCAGTGGTACCGCCCATATGCGCACTCCACATCAAATTTGGCATTTACACCCACCCACTACAGCGTTTCGTGGCCCAATAGGGAGCCCCACCGAAGCCCCCAGTGGGACCGCCCGCATGCGTCCCCCACACCCGATTTGGCATTGTCACCCACCCAGTGCAGCGCTCCGTGGCCCCGCAGGGAGCCCCACCGACACCTCCAGTGGGACCGCCCGCATGCGTCCCCCAAACCAGATTTGGCATTTTCACCCGCCCAGTGCAGCGCTTCGTGGCCCCATAGGGAGCCCCACCGAAGCCCCCAGTAGGGCCGCCCGCATGCGTCCCCCACACCCAGTTTGGCATTCCCACCCACAATTAGGGAGCTCCACCGAAGCCCCCAATGGGACCGCCCGCTTGCGTCCCCCACACCCAACTTGGCATTTTCGCATACCCAGTGCAGCGCTTCGTGGCCTCATAAGGAGTTTCACCGACGGCCCCAGTGCTACCGCCCGCATGCGCTCCCCCCCCGCCCAGGCGCAGCGCGTCTTGGCCCCATAGGGAGCTTCACCGAAGAAGATATTCACAATTGCGGTACCCACAACTTCATATGGTTGGGTCCTTCGCCAGGATAGTTGAGCCATGGCGCGCCGTTGGCTCGCTTCCAGCCGAGCACCAGAAAGCTGGGCGCCGAAGATCGCGAGGGACCCCCAGACGTCGTCGACATTGCCGCTGACCTCGTGACGTCGGGGTGGCCGTCTTGCGTGGCACGCTCCTTCGGGAAGATGTGCAGCCCCCCCGCGGAGGCCTGGCCTCCAATGTGCCGCCACGCGCGAGGGGGACAAACACTCTGTACGCACATCAACCTCCGCACGTCCGCGGGAGGCCTCTCCGCCAACGCCGGACCCCCTCCCCGCCACCCCCCTCCCCTGCGCGCGGAGCGCCCCAGAGGCGGCGCCAGAAGCGCCGCCCCGGGCCTACAGTCATCGTGCTACCGCGAGGAGCGCCAAATCCAGGAACGCGGGGGGGGAGGAGGAGGAGGAGGCGGAGGAGGAGGAGGCGGAGGAGGAGGAGGAGGAGGAGGGGGAGGAGGAGGGGGAGGAGGAGGAGGAGGAGGAGGAGTGGGCCAAGGGACTTCCTGAGGATCATCGACCTGGCCGTCCGCGTGTTCCCTGACATGGAGGCCCGGCGCAGTCAGGCAAACCGCCCGTGGACGTCTGAGAACTGGTGCTTCTCACACAGACTCCCGATGTTGTAATTTTTTCACAACGTCGACCCCCAGAGGTCTGGACCCTTTCCCCAGGACCTGTTTCCCATCCTGAGTCGTTTTCTGACGGTCCCGAGGCCCAGGGAGGGCCCCCGGAGGCCGAAACCAGCGACACAAAAACTGCCGTCGTGATTTGTTCACAGCGCGAGCAGGTCTGGGTATGAGCCCTCCGCTTAAGCTTCTCCAGACGGAGGGCGCACGGAGGGGCGACCATGAGGGTCCCCCTCCTCCTCCTCCTCCTCCTCCTCCCTCCTCCTCCTCCTCCGCCTCCTCCTCCTCCTCCCTCCTCCTCCTCTTTCCTCCTCCTCTCCCCCTCCTCCTCCTCCTCCTCCTCCTCCTCCTCCTCCTCCTCCTCCTCCTCCTCCGCCCGCTCCGCCTCCGTCCGCCTCCGCCTCCGCCCTCCGCCTCCTCCTCCTCCTCCCCTCCTCCGCCTCCTCCTCCTCCTCCCCTCCTCCTTCCTCCTCCTCCTCCTCCTCCTCTCCTCGCTCCTCCTCCTCCTCCTCCTCCGCCATCCGCCTCCGACTCCGGCCTCCGCTCCGCTCCTCTCTCTCCTCCACAACAATCAGATGACCGTACTCATATACTCCTCCTCCGCCTCCGCCTCCGCCTCCGCCTCCGCCTCCGCTCCATCCTCCTCCTCCTCCTCCTCCTCCTCCTCCTCCTCCTCCTCCTCCTCCTCCTCGCTCCTCCTCCTCCTCCCCCTCCCCCTCCCCCTCCTCCTCCTCCTCCTCCTCCTCCTCCTCCTCCTCCTCCTCCTCCTCCTCCTCCTCCCTCCTCCGCCTCCCGCCTCCGCCTCCGCCTCCGCCTCCTCCTCCTCCTCCTCCTCCCTCCTCCTCCTCCTCCTCCTCCTCCTCCTCCTCCTCCTCCTCCTCTCCTCCCTCCCCCTCCCCCCCTCCTCCTCCTCCTCCTCCTCCTCCTCCTCCTCCTCCTCCTCCTCCTCCTCCTCCGGGGGCGAAGCATCGACCCCGCATTGGCGACACGTCCTCTCGGCAGCGACGCCGCAGCGCCCTGGGCGGAGTGGGCCGCGAGGGCCCCATCGGCGACCGTGGGTCGACGCGCCCCCTCGTGAGGCCATCCCCACCCCAACGTTGGGTCGGGCATGTCCGTTCCACAGGCGGATGTTGGAAAGAAAAAAAAAAAACATATGCAACAAATGTTCAAACATGGTCAAACAAATCGTACCCCGTCTATTTTTGGACCATGTTTGACCATTCCCCCTGTGGAGGGACAGGCCCGACTTGCCCCTGACGTGGCCCCCGGCAGCGCGCGTGGCCGCGCGCCGCCGCTGCTCGCCTGGAGGGCCTGCCTACACCCCCACGCTGCGCGCGCGGCTGCCCCCGCGCAGCGCCGCTGGGGCGCCCGCGCCCCCGCCGCGCCGGCGGCACTCGCGGCTGGCACACGCCGCCGCCGCGGCGCGGGCCGCGCAGCCGTCGGGCCCTGGCGCCCCCGCTGGTGAGCTCGGGCCGCACGCGCGGGACGCCGGCGCCGCCGCGCCGCCGCACGACGCGGCCGCGGCGCGGCCGCGCGCGGTCGGGCCGAGGGCGCCCCGTCGGTGGCGCTCGGGCCGACGGGGCGGGCGCCGCAGCGCGCGGCCCGCGCCCGCGGCGCGGCAGCCCTGGGCGGCGTGGGCGGCGTGGCAGGTCGGGGAAGTCCGCGCGGAGCTCCGGGGGCCTTTGTGCGCTATGCGGCGGTGGCTGCTTCGAGCTCCTGCCCGCAGCCCCCGAGCTGCTTCTGCTGGGCCTCGCTCCCGTCACTCGCTCCCTGCCGCGGCTGCTCCTTCTGCGACTCGGGCGGGCTGGGCTGCGCATCGAGCAGATCCTCGTCCACCTCCCTGTCCTGGGCGGAGGCGGCGAGCTGCTGTTGGAGTCGGCCCCTGTCCAGCTCCAATCCGTGCAGCTGGCTCTTCAGAGTGTGTTCCATGAAATTGAAAATTATGCTGGCCTCCTGCCGGAACTGCTCCCTCTCCGACTCGAGCGTGCTCAACTGAGCTTCGTGCACATCCT